>JAANYP010002234.1:0-35865 GCA_020465985.1 Centrapalus pauciflorus | reverse complement strand
AATATCACCTGATCCTGATCCTGACATCTTCTACTGAAAATTAAAAATCAATTAACTATCAGTTTATAGGCTTAGATCTATGTACCCTTTTTCCCATCCTAACAGTCTGTACATCCTATCTCAGTTCAAACCACCTAAATGATTGATACATATGTATTGCTTCAGTTTGAGATCAAGTATACTCACGTAATACTTGATTCACTCAAACTAGTGCTCTGATACCATCCTGTGAAGACCACCCCTTCCGGGTCAGTCCTCAGAGTCTAGGTCCCACAAATAGCAATACGATATCAACCATACTAAGATAGGGTAATTTAAATTGCGGAAAAATAGAATTACATGTACATACAAAGTTAGGATTAAGTTTACATATTTCAAAATAAAGTTATAAAAGGGCAACAACATCTAATCTAATCATAACATCATACATTACATCAAATCTACCCAAAACCACCACATTTGCTGTCTTCCAATCAGTACCAGAAAGTTTGTTGAGTAGTGGTCTAGAAAAGTTTCAAAACTTGGATCTTGAATGACCTAAGTACTAGGTCCGGCAGGTGATTTTCCTTTGGATTTTCCTGTAAAATATTAATGCAACATCTGTAAGCAAAGCTTAGTGAGTATATAGATTTTCAATATCAACATGCGTGTCAAGCGGAGTCATTAGTCTTAGCGTGATATGTCTTGGCTGCCGCTACAGCCCTCATGATTGAGATATAGAATCATAGAATCGGATGATGTTCAAGCCACACTCACGCTTAAATCGTGGGGATCAGCCACATACTGGGCTAGCTACCAGTAAGTCAATATGGCGGAACATCGGAGGTCATTACCAAGTTCATAAGAACTGGTGAAATAGCCAAGTCTAGAACAATAGACCATAAGGGCTAGTCAAGCTGAATCAATCTGTCAAATGTCTGATTAATGATGGAAGCATATGTCTTTAGAAGTCATGATAGCAATGAATCATAAAGCAAAGTCTGAAGCAATATTAAATGCAATATGAAAAGATAATCGAATAGCTATCATGATCCACTGGGCAACACCCATCCATGGTGTGCACAGGTCTCATTCCAGCTGATAAAGTGAATGTCAATAAATCTAACAGCAGCAATATATCTCAACCGGATCTATGCATGTTCAATCTGAATATCTATAACTCACAGGTCTGGGTCTTGGTCAAACAGATATATGAATCTGCCACCTGAGTTATCTCAGGATTTTGTCAATCTGTAATCTGTCAATTCTTTTCAAATCAGAGACCCGCTTTCAAGTCTTTAAGTCTTTAAATCTTTGTTCAGAATATACTGAACCTGTTCAAATTCATTCATGATAATATCATGTCAATTTTCATCATCTTTATCATCATCATTAAAATCTGTAATTCTATCTGATTCTAATAACTGATAATCTTTTCAATCTTTCATTTGTTTATTTTCTTTGTTTCTTCAAAATATTAAATATTTCATGTGATTTCAGACCTATCAATTTCGGACCATCCGGATTGGCCATCCGAATTCGGACCAATCCGGATCTGTCATGCGAATTCGGTTCACCCTTTCAAAATAGATAACCAAATTCGGACCATGCTGGATCCGAAACAACCATCCGAATTTAGAATATTTTGGGAACCGAATTAGGATCATTAAAATTCATAAGATCCGAAATATACTTAATGTCCGAAATAGAATTCGTCCGAAATAAACATCTGAATTCGGAAATATCCGAATTGGGGTCCGAAGTAGGGATCCGGATTCGGATCAAGTAAGGTCCGGACTATTATCCGAAATTAATTCTTAGGAACCGAATTTTAAGCATAAGTCCGAATTAGGATCAATATGGGTACCAAATTCGGATCCTTCAAGATCCGAGATGCTATATCCGAAATTGGGACCAAGCCAGATCCGAATTTAGAACTCGAATTAACACATCATCCGAATTCGGTTCTAACCGAATTCGGACCCATGACTTGTAAAAATTCCCAGAATTGTTCTTGGTGTTCTTGGCTATACTCATACGGATTTTACATAATAAATCCCAAAAACATTCTTTATTAACATGCAATATTATATAAAGTTGTATTAACATTATTTGAGTATTTTTATATAATTTCTTTGGTCAAAAACATCTTAATTTGATCAAGATCATGCCAAAAATATGAAATTTTGTCAAGAACAATATTTTTCCAAAATATCCGATTTCTTCACTATTTTGAATGATCTAATCCACAAATTTTGTTTCTAATACTTCTATTAACTTGGATTTATCATGATCTACTAATTTCATATACATGCAACACCTAAATCTCACACTTTAATTCTTTGGTTTCGGTTTTTCTCAAAACCGAACCAAAACACAATATTTCGAATAATAAATGAATTTTACCTTAAATTCTTTGTAGTTTGATGTTGATTGGAACTCCTTGTAACTTCTTCTTGAATAAATTCTTCAATTAATTGCAATTTAAATGTGAATTCTTGAATCTTTTGTGAAGTTGCCGAGAGATTAGAGAGATATTAGAGAGAGAGAGTAAAATTGAAATTAATGATCTTAATTGATCATAATTTCGGTTTTTATACCTTATTTAATTTTAACCCACTTCTATTTTTGTATAATACATCTCAATTAATTATATCATAAATATAATTTAAATTATATTTACTTAATAATTTTTCATTCTTGATTAATATTTATAACATAAATAATATAACAAAATTATATTATCATCTCAAAATGAATTAGTACATGACTGATAAAAGTTAGGTTGTTACAGAATGGGCTCCACCACGCATAAACTTCGTCCCCGAAGTTAGCTACGTCCGAACAGACTGGGATAAGTTGCTTTCATGACATCTCTCGATTCCCAAGACTGATGCGAACCTTTGTGGTGTTTCCACTGGACAAGCACCATCTGTATATCTTTATTCCGAAGCTTTTTGGTCTTCGAGTCCAGAATACGTTCTGGCTCTTCAACCACGCGAAGCTTCTCATCAATTTGCAAGTTAACGTGTGGTATCTGCACTTCTCTTTCGTCTGCTAAACTCTTTCATTGGTATGAAGTGAGCTGACTTCGTTAATCGATCCACGACTACCCAGATGGAGTCGTGCTGTCTCTTGGTTTTCGGTAGTTTTTGGATGAAATCCATAGTTATATGCTCCCACTTCCACTCGGGAACTGGTAGTGGTTGCATATCCCCGAAGGGTTTCTGGTGTTCTGCCTTTACCATCTGACAAACTCTGCAGCTTTCAACACACTTACCAATATCTTTCTTCATTCCTGGCCACCAGTAGTCAGCTTTCAGATCAAAGTACATCTTTGAACTGCCAGGATGAACAGATAACTTGGACTGATGAGCTTCGGACAGAAGAGTGCTGCGAATTGAACCATACTTAGGAACCCAGATTCGGTTTCCCTTGAGACAGTGAAGTCCCAAATGATTCAGAGTTAGAAATTGTAGTTGCCCTTTTAGATTTTCAGAATCAATATTCTCTTCTTTCAGTGCCTCGGCTTGAGCAACTTTGATGTCTTCAATAAGATCAGAAGAGAATACTACAGGAGTTAGGCCATAACAGCACTTTTCTGGATATACTTTTCTACTCAACGCATCCGCGACAACATTTGCTTTGCCGGGATGATATAAGATCTCGCAATCATAATCCTTGATAAGCTCCAAGGATCGACGCTGTTTCATATTCAGATCTTTTTGAGTGAAAAGGTATTTGAGACTCTTATGATCGGTGTAGAGCTGACACCGAGTCCCATATAGATAGTGACGCCAGATCTTCAGTGCAAAGGTAACAGCAGCCAACTCAAGATCATGAGTTGGTGCACTTTTCTCATAGTCTTTTAATTACCTTGAAGCGTAAGCAATAACTTTCCCCCTTTGCATCAGAACACATCCTAAGCCAGTACCAGATGCGTCGCTATAAACAACGAAATCATCTTTACCTTCTGGCAAGGCTAGGATCGGTGCTTGAATCAACTTTTGCTTCAGAATATCGAATGCCTCTTGCTGTTTATCGCTCCAAACGAAAGGAGTATTCTTTCGTGTTAGCATTGTAAGCGGCACAGCAATCTTTGAGAAGTCCTTTATGAATCGCCGATAATAACCGGCCAATCCAAGGAAACTTCTTATTTCAGAGGCATTGCGAGGTGTTTGCCACTTCTGAACAGCCTCGACTTTAGACGGATCAACGGATATTCCTTCGCCAGAAACGACATGGCCAAGGAATTGAATCTATAAGAATCATATCAGGATATCAAATTTTGAAGTGTTAAGAATACTTAATGAATTTAGCTCAAGACTTATATAATAAAATTTATACCTGTCTGAGCCAAAATTCACATTTAGAAAATTTTGCGTAGAGTCTTTCTTTTCTTAACAACTTTAGCAACTGTCGCAGATGAACGGAATGATCAGCCTCCGTTTTGGAGTAAATCAGAATATCGTCTATGAACACGATAACGGATTTATCCAACATTGGTCTGCACACGCGATTCATGAGATCCATGAATGCCGCTGGTGCATTTGTTAAGCCGAACGGCATCACGAGAAATTCGTAATGACCGTATCTTGTACGGAAAGCTGTCTTCGGAATATCCTCATCTCTAACTTTCAGCTGATGATACCCAGAACGGAGATCTATCTTTGAGAAATAGCTGGCTCCTTGCAACTGATCAAACAGATCATCGATCCTGGGCAAAGGATATTTATTCTTTATGGTGACTTTGTTCAACTCGCGGTAGTCGATGCACATACGGAAGCTTTTGTCTTTCTTTTTAACAAATAGAACTGGTGCACCCCACGGAGAAGAACTCGGTCGGATAAATCCCTTCTCTAACAGCTCTTGCAGTTGCTTAGACATTTCTTGCATTTCTGCAGGTGCAAGTCTGTATGGAGCTTTTGCGATAGGAGCCGCACCAGGAACCAAGTCAATACTAAACTCGACTTGACGTTCCGGTGGCACTCCGGAAATGTCATTAGGAAATACGTCTGGGAACTCACAGACGATAGGAATATCGGACAAAGATTTCTTTTCAGAGTTGGATTCAGATGAAACATAACAGATATAAGATTCGTGACCCTTAGATAAGTACTTATGCGCTTTTTCAACAGATATGAAACAATGTGCACCTTTCCGCTTCTCGCCCTTGATCTCAAGTACTCGGCCGTCTGAAGACTTGATTCTGATGACTCGCCGGTTGCAGATAATTGTAGCCTCGTTGTTCATTAGCCAATCCATGCCGATGATGACGTCAAATTCTTTTAACGGAATCGGGATGAGATCGAGATTGTATACGATATTATCAACAAGTAGTGTGCAATTACGATAAACGGAATCAGCCATAACAAAATTGTTACTAGCTGTCTCAATGTCTAGTACCATAGGAAGCTTCGATGGGGATTTAAGTAATCTTGTTGCAAAAGAAGTCGATATGAAGGAACGACTTGCGCCAGAATCAAATAATACACGAGCCGGAATCGAGTTAAGTAAAAACATACCCGTAACTACATCAGGTGTTTCTTTTGCTTCCTCGGCTGTTATTTGAAAAGCTCGAGTCTTTGCAGTTGGCGTAGCAGCAGAACTCTTAACTGTAGACCCTCCAGCTGATGACTGAGACTGATAACGCGGCCCGCTACGACACTGATACATAAAGTGTCCTCTTTTTCCACATTTCGCGCATCCACGTCCTTGCTGTGGACATTCTTCACTACTGTGACCGATCATGTTGCACGCGAAGCAAGTAACATCTTCTGGATTGCACAATCCCATGTGTGATCTTCTGCATCGCTTGCAGAATCGTGGTTCGTTCGTGAGGGAGTAGACTTGTGCTTTCTGTTGTGAACTATGCTGAGATTGTTGGGACTGAGACTTATTCGGCCTAAAGAATCTGCCAAATCGATGTTTCTTTGGAGGAGACGGATTCATCGGGTTAGTAGACGGAGCATAAAGCTGATCGCCGTATTCTAAATAACCTTGCTCGATTTGTCTAGCCGCTTCTACCATTTCCAAGTAACTCTTGTATTTGATCGAACTCATCGGATGTCGATATCTAGGATTGAGTCCTACACAAAATCTGTTCATCTTTCTATCTTCTGTAGCTACCTGATACGAAGAGTAACCGCATAACCTCGAGAATTCATGCTCGTATTCGTCAACTGTCTTGGTTCCCTGAGTCAGCTGCATCAGTTGGACTTCCATCTTATCTTGTTGGTCGATCGGGCAATACATTGCGTTAAACATTTCGAGAAACTGCTCCCATTCTAAAGTCTGAATCACCTCTTCACCATAGATACTTCGCTGGGTTTTCCACCATGCACGGGCAGCACCGACAAATAACGCGGACGCATAACTTACTTTCTTCGAGTCTAAACAGTCAGAGATTCTAAAGATCTCTTCGGTATGACTAATCCAATCCATTGCCTGAATCGGATTCACTGTACCCTCAAAGTTCAGGGCACCGCTTGCTTTGAAATCTTTAAATTTGCAGCCTTTTGGCTGAGCAGTTTGGGTTTCTTGATTAGATTTATCAGAATCAGATTCATTAGTCTGGACTTGCTTTTCTTTTCTCTTATTTTTCTTTTCTTCACGTCTTTTAGCTTCGGCCTCATCTCTGGCCTGAAACTGTTCTTGCATTGTCTTATTTTGTTGTTCTGAATGTTGGGCTAGAAGTTGTTGCATCATTTCAAACATTTGTTGTGGATTCATGTTGCTGGGAATATCACCTGATCCTGATCCTGACATCTTCTACTGAAAATTAAAATCAACTAACTATCAGTTTATAGACTTAGATCTATGTACCCTTTTTCCCATCCTAACAGTCTGTACATCCTATCTCAGTTCAAACCACCTAAATGATTGATACATATGTATTGCTTCAGTTTGAGATCAAGTATACTCACGTAATACTTGATTCACTCAAACTAGTGCTCTGATACCATCCTGTGAAGACCACCCCTTACGGGGCAGTGCTCACTAGTCTAGGTCCCACATCAAGCAATACGATATCAACCATACTAAGATAGGGTAATTAAATTACGGAAAAATAAAATTACATTTACATTACAGATTAGGATTTAAGTTTACATATGTCAAAATAAAGTTATAAAAGGGTAACATTTAATCTAATCATAACATCATACATTACATCAAATCTACCCAAAACCACCACATTTGCTGTCTTCCAATCAGTACCAGAAAGTTTGTTGAGTAGTGGTCTAGAAAAGTTTCAAAACTTGGATCTTGAATGACCTAAGTACTAGGTCCTGCAGGTGATTTTCCTTTGGATTTTCCTGTAAAATATTAATGCAACATCTGTAAGCAAAGCTTAGTGAGTATATAGATTTTCAATATCAACATGCGTGTCAAGCGGAGTCATTAGTCTTAGCGTGATATGTCTTGGCTGCCGCTACAGCCCTCATGATTGAGATATAGAATCATAGAATCGGATGATGTTCAAGCCACACTCACGCTTAAATCGTGGGGATCAGCCACATACTGGGCTAGCTACCAGTAAGTCAATATGGCGGAACATCGGAGGTCATTACCAAGTTCATAAGAACTGGTGAAATAGCCAAGTCTAGAACAATAGACCATAAGGGCTAGTCAAGCTGAATCAATCTATCAAATGTCTGATTAATGATGGAAGCATATGTCTTTAGAAGTCATGATAGCAATGAATCATAAAGCAAAGTCTGAAGCAATATTAAATGCAATATGAAAAGATAATCAAATAGCTATCATGATCCACTGGGCAACACCCATCCATGGTGTGCACAGGTCTCATTCCAGCTGATAAAGTGAATGTCAATAAATCTAACAGCAGCAATATATCTCAACCGGATCTATGCATGTTCAATCTGAATATCTATAACTCACAGGTCTGGGTCTTGGTCAAACAGATATATGAATCTGCCACCTGAGTTATCTCAGGATTTTGTCAATCTGTAATCTGTCAATTCTTTTCAAATCAGAGACCCGCTTTCAAGTCTTTAAGTCTTTAAATCTTTGTTCAGAATATACTGAACCTGTTCAAATTCATTCATGATAATATCATGTCAATTTTCATCATCTTTATCATCATCATTAAAATCTGTAATTCTATCTGATTCTGATAACTGATAATCTTTTCAATCTTTCATTTGTTTATTTTCTTTGTTTCTTCAAAATATTAAATATTTCATGTGATTTCAGACCTATCAATTTCGGACCATCCGGATTGGCCATCCGAATTTGGACCAATCCGGATCTGTCATGCGAATTCGGTTCACCCTTTCAAAATAGATAACCAAATTCGGACCATGCTGGATCCGAAACAACCATCCGAATTTAGAATATTTTGGGAACCGAATTAGGATCATTAAAATTCATAAGATCCGAAATATACTTAATGTCCGAAATAGAATTCATCCGAAATAAACATCTGAATTCGGAAATATCCGAATTGGGGTCCGAAGTAGGGATCCGGATTCGGATCAAGTAAGGTCCGGACTATTATCCGAAATTAATTCTTAGGAACCGAATTTTAAGCATAAGTCCGAATTAGGATCAATATAGGTACCAAATTCGGATCCTTCAAGATCCGAGATGCTATATCCGAAATTGGGACCAAGCCAGATCCGAATTTAAAACTCGAATTAACACATCATCCGAATTCGGTTCTAACAGAATTCGGACCCATGACTTGTAAAAATTCCCAGAATTGTTCTTGGTGTTCTTGGCTATACTCATACGGATTTTACATAATAAATCCCAAAAACATTCTTTATTAACATGCAATGTTATATAAAGTTGTATTAACATTATTTGAGTATTTTTATATAATTTCTTTGGTCAAAAACATCTTAATTTGATCAAGATCATGCAAAAAATATGAAATTTTGTCAAGAACAATATTTTTCCAAAATATCCGATTTCTTCACTATTTTGAATGATCTAATCCACAAATTTTGTTTCTAATACTTCTATTAACTTGGATTTATCATGATCTACTAATTTCATATACATGCAACACCTAAATCTCACACTTTAATTCTTTGGTTTCGGTTTTTCTCAAAACCGAACCAAAACACAATATTTCGAATAATAAATGAATTTTACCTTAAATTCTTTGTAGTTTGATGTTGATTGGAACTCCTTGTAACTTCTTCTTGAATAAATTCTTCAATTAATTGCAATTTAAATGTGAATTCTTGAATCTTTTGTGAAGTTGCCGAGAGATTAGAGAGATATTAGAGAGAGAGAGAGAGTAAAATTGAAATTAATGATCTTAATTGATCATAATTTCGGTTTTTATACCTTATTTAATTTTAACCCACTTTTATTTTTGTATAATACATCTCAATTAATTATATCATAAATATAATTTAAATTATATTTACTTAATAATTTTTCATTCTTGATTAATATTTATAACATAAATAATATAACAAAATTATATTATCATCTCAAAATGAATTAGTACATGACTGATAAAAGTTAGGTTGTTACACCTATGACTTTCGATGGATCCCATGTAACGAACTTTCTACTTGACCGATCCCAAACCAGATTGTTTTAGGTGATCAGGTGTAGAACACCCCTCGAAGTCTACTCGTTCGAGAACCAAAGGCCACATTTAGTTACTTAATCACTTTTTTTTCTTTTTCTTTTTTTCTTTTTTTTTTTAGAAAATCAATCTCAACCTCTTTTGTCAGAATTCAGCTGTTTGTAATTTAAGATGGTATCTCAGGATACCGACTCGCTGACAATAAACCCAGGGATTAACATAACATGCAAGACTTTTTGCAATTTCCAGGCCATTAGAGCTCATAGTGATCAAGAAAATAGTTAAAAATCAGCAAAAACCCACAAACACTGCAACATGAAAGCTAAGCTAACCGATGATGTTAAGACAAATGCTTTTCACAGACAACCTCTCACTTATTTAAGCCTCACTATGCAAATGAAGTGTATGAACTTGCTAAAAGAAATTAAGATGCATAGAGATGATATACTAACAGGACAAACAATGGTTAAAGTATTTAACCCCCCCCCCCCCCTTCCCACACTTAAAATTTTGCATTGTCCCCAATGTAATCACAGATAGAGCACAGATATATGGAAAGAACAGGGAGAATAAAGGAATAATACTCCCTTGGGGTTAGCAGCAATAACGTGAGACAGTGGCGGTAGATGTCAAATCCTGCATCAGGCATCAATAACTGAGAAAACACACATGACAAAGAAAAGCATAAAACTTGTAAAAAGAGAAGCAACACACATTAGACTAAACACACGAATAAAATAAAATAAAAATAAGATAATGCAAGACAAAATAACTAAAATAAAACTTAAAGAAACAGAATTTCGGGCTGCCTCCCGAGAGCGCCTTGTTTATTTCCGAGTCTTGAGCTCGACTCACCCTTAAAATTAATTATTTGGGGAAGGTGTCCATGACCTCCTCTTGTTCGGGTCCTTCTGCCTCATTGTATAACTTCAAACAATGACCGTTAACGCGAAAAGAGCCACTGTCAGAGTGGAGATCAACAAAACCAGATTGGGAAGCTTTAATGACTGTATAAGGACCAGTCCAGCGCGATTTCAGCTTACCCGTAGTGAGTTTCAGACGAGATTTGAATAATAGAACTTTGTCCCCTGGTCTGAACTCCTTGACAGTCTTCAGATGACTATCATGCAACACCTTTGATCTCTCCTTATATAATCGTGAGTTATCATAGGCTTGGAGCCTCAACTCGTCTAACTCGTTCAACTAGAGAAATCGGTGTTTTCCAGCCTCATGATAATCAAGATTTGCATTTTTCACCCAGAATGCCTTGTGCTCGATTTCAAGAGGGAGATGGCATGCTTTTCCATAAACCATTCGAAACGGTGTCGTGCCGGTAGGAGTTTTGTAGGCAGTACGGAATGCCCACAACGCATCTTCAAGCTTGTCGGACCACAATTTGGGGTTGAAGCCAATAGTGCGCTCAAGAATACGTTTAAGTCGTCTATTCGTGTTCTCGATTTGTCCACTCGTTTGCGGGTGATATGGCGTCGAGAATCTGTGATTCACTCCATAGCGTTTCAGGACTTTCTCCAACTGCTGATTACAGAAATGTGATCCACGATCACTAATCAGCGCCTTAGGACAACCGAATCGAGAGAATAGGCTTTTAAGAAAATTCACAACTACTCGGGCATCATTGGTTGGGAGGGCCTTTGCCTCAGCCCATTTCGACAGATAATCAACAGCCACGAGTATGTATTTGTTGTTACGGGATGTCGGGAAAGGACCCATGAAGTCGATGCCCCATAAATCAAAGATCTCGCAAATCTGAATTCCTTGTTGGGGTATCTCATCCCTTATCGAGATATTGCCTGCACGCTGACAAGCATCACACTTGACCATGGAATGAGCATCTTTGAAGAGAGTGGGCCAATAGAAACCACAATCTAAGACCTTTTTCGCTGTGTAGTTTGGCCCAAAGTGTCCTCCGGTCGGTCCTTGGTGGCATTCATTCAAGATTTGTCTGGCATCAGTACCAGACACGTAACGGCGCATCACATAGTCAGCATTTAAACGGAAGAGATATGGTGGATACCAATGATAAAACTTGGAATCACTCAAAAGCTTTCGCTTCTGCTGGTATGTCAACCATTTTTCTATGAAACATGCTGCAAGGTAGTTTGCTATGCTAGAAAACCATGGGTCATTGTCCTCACGGGACTCGATCATCTGTAAGAATTCATCAGGGAATGTGTCCTTGATGGTGGACTCATTAAGCTCCTCGAGATTTGGGTTCTCGAGTCGAGAAAGATGATCAGCAGCTAGGTTTTCTGCCCCCTTTTTGTCCCGGATCTCAATGTCGAATTTATGTAAGAGTAGAATCCAACGAATTAGTCTCGGCTTTGCATCTTGCTTGGCATACAGATATTTGAGGGCAGAATGGTCAGTGTAGACTATGGTCTTTGAGAGCACCAAGTACTTGACGAAACTTATCGAATGCAAAAACTACCGCTACAAGCTCTTTTTCAGTGGTAGTGTAATGTCCCTGGGCCGCAGTCAGAGTGTGACTCGCATAGTAGATAGGCTGAAAATGATTATTCTTTCTTTGGCCCAGGACAGCTCCAAGCGCGTAATCTCTAGCATCACACATGAGCTCGAATGGAGAGGACCAATCTGGTGGTATCATGATTGGTGCATGTGTCAGATGATGCTTCAGAAGATCATGTGCCTTCATACACTCGGATGAGAATACGAATGGCACGTCTTTCTCGAGAAGTTGGGTGAGAGGCCGGGCGATCTTTGAAAAATCTTTGATAAAGCGCCTATAGAACCCGACATGACCCAAAAAGCTACGAACCGCTTTGACATTCGTGGGTGGAAGGAGTTTGGAAATTATGTCAACTTTCGATTTATCGACCTCCATTCCCACACTTGAGATTTTATGGTCGAGAACTATGCCTTCTCGAACCATAAAGTGGCATTTTTCCCAATTCAACACAAGGTGAGACTCCTCGCATCTAGTCAGGATACGCTCAAGGTTCAAGAGACATGAATCGAAGGAATTGCCGAATACTGAAAAGTCGTCCATGAAAACCTCCATGCAATCCTCGATCATGTCATGGAAGATGGCTGTCATACAACGCTGGAAAGTGGCAGGAGCGTTGCAGAGACCAAAAGGCATCCGCCTGTAAGCAAAAGTCCCGAAAGGACAGGTGAAGGTGGTCTTCTCCTGATCCTTTTGGTCGATAGGAATCTGAAAGTAGCCAGAGAAACCATCAAGGAAGCAGTAGAACTCGTTCCCTGCTAGTCTCTCTAACATCTGGTCAATGAAGGGAAGAGGAAAGTGGTCCTTTCGGGTAGCATCATTAAGTTTCCGATAATCTATGCATACCCTCCATCCAGTGACCACGCGAGTAAGGATGAGTTTGTCTTTCTCGTTTCGAACAACAGTGGTGCCTCCCTTTTTATGAACCACCTGAACAGGGCTGACCCATGGGCTGTCAGAAATAGGGTATATAATCCCAGCATCGAGGAGTTTGATGACCTCCTTCTTGACCACTTCGGTCATATTAGGGTTCAACCGCCTCTGTCTCTGCACACATGACTTATAGTTATCCTCCATGAGAATCTTGTGTGTGCAGTAGGAAGGAAAGATCCCTGGAATGTCAGCAGTCTTCCAGGCGATTGCCCGCTTATGGGCTTTGAGAAGATGAATCAATCTGCCTTTCTCATCAGGAGAGAGAGCAGACGAAATGATGACAGGGAGAGAAGATTCTCCCTGTCAGAATGCATACTCAAGATGATCGGGAAGAGTTTTAAACTCAAGAGCAGGCGGCTCATCGAGAGATGTCTTAATAAAAATCTTCTCGTTAAATGCGAGTGGCTCGACTTCTCCATCGGTTTCTTGGGCGTCAACAGTGTCTGCACATAGGAGATCTTCGAGATTTCGGATTACCACATCAGGATCAATCGTGCACGCCTCATTACTCATCAAGGTCAAAAGTTGATCCATCTCAGAATCCAGGCAATCATCTATAACATCAATAGAGAAACATGAATCGTCTGGTGTGTGTGCGTGTGTCATTGCCTTATCTATGGAGAATGTGACTCTATCATCAGCAATACCTAGGTTGAGTTGTCTCTTAGAGACGTGAACTATGGCGTCAGCAGTGTTAAGGAATGGTCGTCCTAGAATGAGTGGAATCTGGCTATTTTCTTTCATTTTCTAGGATGACAAAGTCAACAGGAAAGACAAACCTATCTACCTTAACTGGGACATTCTCCGCTATGCCCAAAGGATACTTAAAGCTACGGTCTGCAAGCTGAAGGCACATCCTAGTCTGCTTAAGTTCACCTAGGTCTAGCTTAGAGTATAAAGTGAGAGGCATGAGATTAATGCTAGCTTTAGATCAGCTAATGCATTGCATACAGTATCAGAACCAAGAAAGCAAGGGATAATGAAACTCCCTGGATCTCCAAGCTTAGGAGGCATTTCCTTCGTCTGTAGAATGGCTAAACACTGCTCACCGAGTGGCAATGTGATCGCTTCCTCCAACTTCTTCCTATTCGACACTAGATCCTTCAAAAACTTCCCATAGTTAAGCATACCTGCAATGACATCAACAAGAGGCACGTTAATCCTAGTTTGCTTCAATAAGTCAACAAACTTACCATACTGCTCTTGCAAGCGCTCTTTCCGTAGACGATTAGGATAAGGAACATTTGGCTGGTAATCCCTGTGAGGCACTTGCTTTGGCTTTGATGGCTTAGCGACTGGTGGTGGCGTCTCCTTCTCCACTGAATCATCTGTAGGTGTTTCCGTTCGGCTAGGTCTCTCCGTGTTATCCTCGTCATCTGAAGTCCAATCCTGCACAATAACAGAGTTGTCAGAATGTGATGTATCCATAACTCCGACTACCTTACCTGAGCGAGTGGTAATCGCCTTAACATGCTCATTGTGATTCTGATTCACGTTGGGGTTCTTTTGGGTATTGATTGGTAGTGACCCACTTTGACGTCCTGATACAACCTCAGCTAATCTACCTAAGTCGCGCTCAATATTCAGGATCGATGCTTGCTAATTCCTTTGAACTTGCTCGTTATTAGCTTGATTCTGTTGCACAGTCAGCATGAAACTCTTTAATATATATTCTATGTTGTTGCTTGTTCCAGCTGTTGGCTGAGTGATCTGTACTGGTGGCTGAGGATTCGGGTTGGTGTTTCCCTGGTTAAACCGATAGAACCCCGGTGGGTTCTGTCTTTGGAAATTTCCTCGGTTGTGTCCCTGGTAATTTGAATTACCCCCCTGGTAGCTATTTCCCGACCTCTGGTTCATGAAGTTAACGCTTTGTGTCTGGATCATCGGCCGATCCTCGCAGTCTTTCGTCAGGTGAGATCCTCCACAAGTCTCATACCCTACCTGCATAGTGTGAATACTTTGGATCAGCTTATCAACTTTACGCTCCAATGACTTTTGACTGTTATGTGAGACCCAAGATTTCTCAAAGGTCTCAAGTCAAGGCCCAGTAGCAATGCAATATCAATCAGGAAACTAAGATAAAATTAACAATTGCGGAATAAAAGTTAATTACAATCAGAGATAATTTTTAAGTAATAAGGGCAGACTTCTAGACTATTTCATCAAAGCACAAATGTAAACTAGCCCAAAGCCCAAAGCTCAATCATCAGTTAAGTACCAAGGTGTTGAAACAGATTCTAATGTACTTCAAGCTCTTTCAAAGTCCTGACCTATGAACTAGGTCCAGCCAATCCTTTGCCTTTACCTGAAAAATAATGCAACAACGGGGTAAGCTTATTTGCTTAGTGAGAATGCAGAATTTCACATTTAACATGCAATTATGAACGTGGAAGCACATGCACTGCACTCGGCTCATGCATGGCTCAGCTCTATGCTTATGCACTGCACTAGGCTCATGCACAGCTCAAATCTCGAAGGGACATTGGCCAATAAATGCTCTTTTGATGCGCGACTTTGCTCAGCTCTTAGTTATAAAACTGTTGTTGCTCTTGAGACTTTTAGACAAATTCGTAAGGAATGCTCGGATGATGATAAATCCATACACACGCATCATTAGTGGGGATCAGCCACGTACTGGGCTAGCTACCAGTAAAAGCTCTATATGGATATCATCGGAATGCTCAGCTCTAGCTACCCTCTGTGCTTTCATCACGTAAATCAGCACATCATAAGCCTAACATTAACCCAACACTGAGCAATAGTGATGGTGTTAAGCTTAACAATCAAATGACTCGTCAAAGAATCGAATCTAGAGGAAGAAATACTCAGCTCAACAAATCATAGTAAATATACTATGACAATATATCAATAAGCTCAAGATCAGAATGCCAAATAAATCAGAATCATGCAACAAAAGTCTCAATTCACATAATATGCAGTTAAAGTGAAATCTACAACTCACAGTTACTGGCTATTTGCACTTTCTGGCTCTGGCTCTGTTGCTCACAATCTGTAGTGGATTAGAACCACTATCTGACTTATATCAGACTTTCAGATGCTCGCCATTTTGCTCGTTGCTCAATCTGTTATTAATATCATTTCTGATATTTATTAGCTCTTATATCATCTGAATAATATATATTCAGTGTTCATTCAATTTAATAAGCTCAATATTCTCTCGTTGATCTTTTAATCTCAAAATCTTATATCTTGATCATATGTTCATTAATTTCATTAGAATCTTTCTTTCATTTGTATTCTTTGTTAAATAATATTCTCAAAAGATCTTATATATATATATATATATATATATATATATATATATATATATATATATATATATATATATGTATATATATATATATATATATATGTATATATATATATATATATATATATATATATATATATATATATATATATATTAATAATTGTCATTTCATGTGTTCTCTATGTGTTTTATTCAAGATAATCAAATCTAGGAAGTAGGTTTCGACCTTATATTACTAAATTCAATTCCTTTACATTAAATTCAATCATGTGGGCTATTATATGCACTAAAATCGAATAAGGGAGTGCAAATTCGAATTCTATTTCAAGTTTAGGGTTAAATTCGAGACTCTATTCGATTTTGATGGTTAAAGTCGAATGAGATACCTAAATTCGAATCTAAAATCGAACTTGAGACTAAAATCGAAGCACTATTCGAATTTAAGAGATAATTTCGAACTCCATGGTTAAAAATCTTCGAGTTTAATGACTAAGGTCAAACCATGATTCGAATCTAACAACAAAATTCAAATTTAATCTTTGTATTTCGAGTTTGTTCTTGACATTTCGAATTTGTTCATCATCTACAGCTTTTAATCTTATATTTTCAAGCCAAAATCATATATATGTTAGATATTAAGCCTAGCTTTAGTTATGTTATACCTTTTCTAGTTAAAAATCAAGTTAGCATAGCTTTAAACTCATGCAAAATGCTAAATTCGAGTTTATAACTTAAAAACCGAAAGTATATAACTTTAAAACGTAATTTCTTACCTCTAATTCGTATATAATCGAACATGCAATGCTATAATCTTGTAGTATTCTTCACGATCTTCCCAATAACGTATAAATCTTGATAATCTGACGGTCGGTTTGAGAGAAATCTTAGAGAGAGAGTAGAGAGAGAAAATTCTAGAGAGAGAATATAGAGAGAGAGAGAGAAATCTGATTTTATAAACTAAATTTCCGTTTATATACTTCAACTAGTTATGTTTGCTACTTAACTCACTATTACTTTTGTATCTTATATCTCTCTTATTTAATTATCTTAATAATTATTAAATCATAATTTAATTTTTTATATAATTTAATTAAATATTTCAATACTTAATTAAATTATAATTCAAAATAATGTAATAAAATTACATTATTGGTTCGATAATCAGATATTTAGGCTGGGGCAAAAGTTAGGTTGTTACAGAATGGGCTCCACCACGCACAAACTTCGTCCCCGAAGTTAGATATGTTCGAACAGACTTGGGCAGATAGCTTTTATGTTATCCTGATTCCCAAGACTGATACGAACTTTTGTGGTGTTTCCACTGAACGAGCACCATCTGTATTTCATATCTTTTTATTTTTCTTTGAGATTTACAAGCACAAAACTCAAGTTTCTCTCCGGAGTTTATATTTAATTCAATGTTTCGCTGTTTGATCATTTTAGAATTTCTGACTTATTATTCATACTCTTAATATATGAGCTTTATGCCTTAATCAATTCAGATAATAACTCAATACATGAGTTAGCTCATATATCTCTTTCGTTTGATCTTGAGTCAGTTATAGCTTTTTAAATCTCTCATCTGTATTATTGCAAAATTTTCATTTGCTATCTTATGCAATCACATAAGAGATTTTTAAGATTTCTGATTATCAGTTATGTATTCACTTTGTGGGCTTTTGGGATTTAATTTTATATCTCTTTCAATTTAGCTTGCAGCTCAATATATATCAATTAGCTCATATCTCTCTTTCATTTTCCTTTGAAACTAGCTGTAAAGCTTTTGGGAGTCTGATATCTGTACTTTATGTTTCTTTTATTGATGATGTTTCAATCATCAATCGCTTAACTGATTTCTGATTTGTGCTGACTCATTATGAAGACTTAAAATTTTTCTTCGTTCTATTTAAACAAATGAAATATATCCTTCGGCGCAACAATTGGAGTCAACTCTTCGCGTAACGACTCCACCTCAACTTCCTTGGTCTCAAATTGCGCTGCCATATCCGCTAAATCTTTTATGTAAGCAGTCTCTCGAGAAACAAAATCCTCCAAGAAGATCGAGTGTTTAGAAGCCGAAAATGAGAGATTAAGGCAAGATGTTGAAATACTGCATCTTAAAGCTCGCCAAACAAAGCAGGAGTTCGAATAAAGAATCAAAATTTGGAGTTACAATCGTCCTCATCTTCTTCGCAACGGTTTCAGCGGTTAATGGATATTTCAAACAAATCAAATATGATCCCGAACTTGAAGAGATCATACGCTTTAGAATCTTCCAGCGAATAAGAACATTAGCGACATGGAAAACAAATGTTATTCAGAATCGAATTCCAGGGAAACGATTTGATAGAAATCGACAATTTGCTTAGACTTTCTCGGTGTGATTCGTTAAACATGACGGCAGATTCTGTTGTTGAAGTCAGGTCTCGAATTACTAGGGTTCCAAAACCGTCTCCACGACCATTCACATTATCTTCTACTTTATCGTCCTCGCCTTCCTCTATTAGTTCACTGTGCAATTCGGTCAAGAGGCTTTGACAAAGCAAATAGCTTTTGGTTCTGTTTAATTATACGTAAAGACTTATGTTTGACTTTTCATTGGTGAATTTCTGAATTTGAAATCACTTTATTCTTTTAACGGAAGCTTTTATTTTATGTGCAATTAAGTGGAATAGGAATTCCATATTAGATATCTCACTAGTCTCGCCTCGACATAGTGAGAATCCATTCTTACATTTATTTTGGCATATACGGGCATTTCATTGGCCACTCATGACCAATCGCTTGGCTTAACAAAGTTCTCAATCTATTTCTTTATCACTCTCGCTTTGTGCCTCTGACTTCTTTGATTCTTATTCAAGTTGTCATTGGGCGTTTGTCAATTTGATTCAAATACTTTTCTCATTAATATTTATTGGATCAACTATTTCTACCTCTGTCTCATTATAAGACACGCTGTAATCTTTCTGATTACAAGGATTTACGAAGTAGCTTGTGCTTAGGATTATATTTTGATTTCTTAGAGCTTTTGAATCATACTCGATTCAGATTACAATACCTATCTTGGTTTATAGGTATAATTTCTGATTGGAAGATATTTGAATCATAACTTCAACTGATACAACCCATATGTCATCCGCATTATTCATTATCGATGACAGGGTTGTACAATTAACTCACTACTTAATTTAGAATTGAACTTCAGATGGTAACGGAATTAAATCATTTATATCATATAAGAAATTTAGTATTAGTTACCATTGTGGTCTTTTGGCGTCTCTGGTGTCTCCTCGGCATCCTCAGCAGTAATATGGAAAGCTCGCGCCTTTGCTGTAGGTATCATTGTAGTACTCTGTTGAATTGCTCTGCCAACTGGTTGTTCCGGATTAGTAAGCACGCGTGCATTTGGGTAATGCTTGGCATAATGTCCACGCTCACCACAGTTGTAGCATTCATCATTTCTTTCTGGGCACTCATCGCTTCCATGTCCAATCCGGTTACAAGTGTAACACGTCACATCTCTAGGGTTGCAGCGTCCGCTATGAGATTTGTTACAGCGTTTACACGGTCGCGCTCCTGACTGTATGGTATAGACTCTAGTCTTCTGAGGTGTAGAGGATGCTTGTGACTGCTGCTGACTGGACTTTGATGAACCGAAGAATCTACTGGATTTCTGTTTCTTAGGTGGAGATGGACAAGTAGGACTTATAACCATCATAACGGGTTCACAACTCGAATCTGTGAATTTTCGCTCCACCATCCTTGCTGCTTCCACTATGCTAAGATACGTCGTGAACTTTATGCTACTCATTTGTCTTCTATATGTTGGATTCAGACCTTGTCTGAATCAGTTTATCTTACGTTCTTCTGTTGCTACTTGATATGACGAGTAGCCACAAAGTCTCGAGAACTCATGCTCATATTCATCAACGGTTTTAGTTCCTTGTTTCAATTGCATCAACTGCATCTCGAGTTCGTCTTGTTTGTCTGTTGGACAGTATTTGACGTTGAACATCTCCAAGAACTGCTCCCAGTCCAATGTCGTAATTGCTTCCTCACCATAGATGCTCCTTTGTGTTTTCCACCAGGCTCTAGCAGCTCCAACGAATAGTGCTGTAGCAAACTTAACTCTATTGTTGTCCAGACATTCTGAGATACTGAAGATCTCTTCAGTATGACTTACCCAATCTAACGCTTGAATTGGGTTTACTGTGCCTTCAAACGTCAAGGCACCACTCGCTTTGAAGTCTTTGAATCTACAGCCTTTTGGCTGCACAACTCGCTTATTGACGTGCTCATTATCGGATTCCGATTCGCTTGACTGTTCAGTTTGCTTCTTTTTATGTTTATTTCTCTTTTCAGTTTTCTTTATTGATTCAATTTGCTCTAGCATAAACTTGTTTTGTTGCTCATTATTCTGGGTTATTAGTTGTTGCATCATTTCCAGGACTTGCTCTGGGGTCATGCCACCTGATGGTCCACCTTCTCCAGACATAGCTCTGAAATTCAAATCACTAATTATTTAGCTCATTAGTCTAGCACATTGTACCCTTTCATGCCCCGTCCTACTAGTCTCTGAAACCTATCTTAGTTCAAGCCATCCTGTCATGATTGATATTATAGCATTGCACAAGTTTGAGATCATGTATTACACGTAATACAATGATTCACTCAAACTATTGCTCTGGTACCATCCTGTGAGACCCAAGATTTCTCAAAGGTCTCAAGTCAAGGCCCAGTAGCAATGCAATATCAATCAGGAAACTAAGATAAAATTAACTATTGCGGAATAAAAGTTAATTACAATCAGAGATAATTTTTAAGTAATAGGGGCAGACTTCTAGACTATTTCATCAAAGCACAAATGTAAACTAGCCCAAACCCCAAAGCTCAATCATCAGTTAAGTACCAAGGTGTTGCAACAGGTTCTAATGTACTTCAAGCTCTTTCAAAGTCCTGACCTATGAACTAGGTCCAGCCAATCCTTTGCCTTTACCTGAAAAATAATGCAACAACGGGGTAAGCTTATTTGCTTAGTGAGAATGCAGAATTTCACATTTAACATGCAATTATGAACGCGGAAATTAGCAAAATAAATAGCAAAATATTTAGCTAGAAGTTATGGCTTATAGATGTTGGAATATTGAGCTAGCAGTATTAATTTAGCATATGTTCTGTAATATTAAACTTCAGATATTATACATAAGCCGTTTAGTCCAGTTGCGAGTCAAAGCCAGTGCCAGAATATATTAAAGCCTAGATAAGCAAGTGCAAGCGTTTCAAAGCAATTAAAAGCATAGAAAGCCAGTGCAAGCATTTTCAGTACTGTGAGTAACAGTTATTCTTGTTTACATGTTTTATATGAAATTGAGACATAAATTGCTTCTATATGACTTCTTTGGAATTCAATAGACTTTTGTGAGTAAAGGCGAACACTTTGGTACAGGTGATGCCCAGCTTAGCCGGATCTTACATTTGATCTATTAATATGCATATTTAACTGCTATTTGTTTATTGTTCTGCATACTATACAGCAAGCTTTGTTTTAGCGTTTCTTTGTGCATCTCATAAGCATTATATTTAGCAAGCAAGCAATTCTGATGCTCACCACTATCCCTAAGCATTATGCGGGTAGCTAGCCCCGCATCACAAGAATTGATCATCTGTCAGCGGTAAACCCCTAGTGGTGGCATCTCCTTTCTGCGTGAAATGTCTCAATCGTGCAGCATTCTTTCTGGGTATTAAGCAAACAAGCAAGCAAGCATAACAGCCTTTATAGGCACTTTCGCCTCATATTTTACATGCATTCATGAATATCTGTTTACTCACTAAGCATTAGCTTACAGTTGCTACTCATAATTTTTACAGGAAAAGGTAAAGAACAAGCTGGACCTTCTGCTTAGGTCTATTATCTGATCAACCCAGAGGACTTAGCTCACTTTCAGCTTGTGGTATAGCTTTATGATGCCTTGGGTTTTGGGTAGCTGCTTTTATTTATATTATGATGCTTTTAGCAACTTAGTACTATAACCTTGTAGCACGTGTAGTGCAAGACTTATTGTAATATTTTATTTAGCTTTATGCATTTATTATTATTCCTGGGATAAGCAAGCGTGTTTTAAAGCAAGGATGTGACAGGATGGTATCAGAGCATTAGTTTGAGGGATTCAAGTGTTAAATAACACTTGGACTCAAACTTTTAAGCAAAGATATTAGCTTCGAATGTCTTGGCTTTAACTTGACCTGAGATAGGCTTTGACTTTGCTTTAGGAATTGGGAAATGTGGTAGAATAAGAATTATACCTATTCTTATGCAAGTATTATTTATATAATTTCAGAACATGTCTGGATCTGGTGAAGGAGCTGGAGGCGGACTCACTCCTGAACAGATCATGCAAATTATGCAAACAATGCTTAATGAGAACAACGAGCGTCAAGCTAAGTTCTTACAAGACCAGTTTCGTGCTCGTGATGAAGCCGAAACTAGACGCATAGAAGAGCGTAGGAAGAAACAACAAGATGATATTGGACGCCACAACGACGACACCGACGAGGAGGAAGCTCCTGTAGTCCCTCCTAAGGGCTGCAACTTCCGTTATTTCAAGGCTTGCGGAGCTCAACATTTTAAGGGTGCTGCAAATTCGATCGAAGCGCTTGAGTGGATCACTGGCATCGAGCGGATTTTTCTCATTAGTGACTGTGCTGAAGAATCCAAGGTCAGCTTGCTACTACATTGTTCGAGGGAGGCGCTGTTATGTGGTGGAGGTCTCAGGAGAACATGCACGGAGCCAACTGGATTAAGTCCCTATCTTGGGATGAATTTAAGGTTATCTTCTTTCGTCAGTATTGCCCAGCTGATGAAAAGAAGCGTTTGGAAGAGAAGCTGATGTCTCTTACTCAGGGAACCAAATCGGTGACTAAGTATGAGATTGAATTTACCCGACTTAGCTTGCTGTCTGACTATCAAGTTGCTACGGAGGAGCGAAAGATCGACCGTTTTCTGATGGGTCTGCATCCCGAATACCAGAAGTTCTTGAAGCACCAGAGATATACCAACTATGCTGACTGTGTTGAAGCTGCTCGAATTCTCGAGCAGGATTTTATTCGAGCTGGAGGAGTTCCTGCTTCCTCTGTTAACCCGACATGTCCATCACCGC
The DNA here is from genome assembly GCA_020465985.1 of Centrapalus pauciflorus. Taxonomy (NCBI): domain Eukaryota; kingdom Viridiplantae; phylum Streptophyta; class Magnoliopsida; order Asterales; family Asteraceae; genus Centrapalus; species Centrapalus pauciflorus. The sequence continues at coordinate 12,469 of JAANYP010002234.1, read as the reverse complement.
CCAAGAAATCGCGCACTGGAAGCTATTTTGGATCTTCATCCAGATATTCCCAGCCACAGCAGTCTCAGTACCGACAGTTCGGCTCACCTCCGGCATAGCAAACTCGATCTTATGCGGTACATTCTGAGCCGAGGCAGTGTCGCCGCTGCCAGAAGTCACACATTGGGCGTTGTAACCCCAATGATGTGAGGTGCTACGTGTGCAACGAAATAGGACATAGCAGTGAAGAATGTCCTAACAAAGTTAAAGTTTGCAACAATTGTTTACGCCCTGGACATAATGAGCATGCATGTACGCATCCGTTCAGCATAATTTACCCTAGTGCAGAGCATCATCCGCGATTGCAGCAACAGCAATACCGACATCAGCAACAACATCAACAACAACAGCAAAGACAAAATCAACCGGCCCGGCATAGCACATCGCGAGGAGGTTCTAGTCGCCGTAACGAGCCAGCTCGGAGTCAGAATCGCGCATTCCAGATAACGGCCGAGCAAGCAAAGGAAATACCAGATGTGGTATCTGGTATGTTTCTCGTTAACTCCGTACCTGCTAGAGTTATTTTTGATTCAGGAGCCAACCGTTCCTTCATATCAAATTCATTTGCATCTAAACTTGGAATTGCACCGACTACTCTACCTGTTATCTTTGGTATTGAAACGGCTAGTAATGTAAGTGTGTCTACCGATAAAATTTACCGTGACTGCATCATTCTGCTCGACAACTGTACTTTCCAACTGGACCTAATCCCGATGGACTTTCACGAATTCGACGTCATCATGGGTATGGATTGGCTTGATCATCATGACGCCAACATTGTCTGCAAGAAGAAGTTGATAAAGCTCACTACACCGGATGGCCGCAATATTTGCATCTACGGTGACAGAAAGACAGGTGATATATGCTTAATTTCTGTAGTCAAAGCTAGGAAGCATATAGCTAAAGGTTGTGTGTCATACTTAGCGTATGCGATAGATGCTAAGTCTGAAAAGAAAGCATTAGCCGAGGTTCCGATAGCCTCCGAGTTTCCCGATGTCTTTCCCGAGGACATCTCTGGACTCCCACCAGACCGTCAGGTGGAGTTCAGAATTGATTTAGTGTACGGCGCGACACCAATTGCTCGAGCCCCTTATAGACTTGCACCTGCTGAGATGCAAGAAATGATGAAGCAATTGCAAGAGTTGTTTGACAAAGGGCTCATACGACCAAGTTCATCTCCCTGGGGAGCTCCTGTTCTTTTCGTTAAGAAGAAATATGGGACTCTCCGGATGTGCATTGATTATAGGGAGTTGAACAAGGTAACAATAAAGAACAAATATCCGTTGCCCAGAATAGACGATCATTTCGACCAGCTTCAGGGAGCCAGTTACTTCTCGAAGATCGATCTTAGATCTGGGTATCATCAGCTCAAAGTTCGTGAAGAAGACGTCCCTAAAACGGCTTTCCGTACTAGATATGGGCATTACGAGTTTCTTGTTATGCCCTTTGGTCTTACAAACGCTCCTGCAGCGTTCATGGATCTGATGAACCGCGTTTGTAGACCAATGCTCGATAAGTCTGTTATCGTCTTTATAGACGATATTCTCATCTACTCGAAAACCGAAGCTGAGCATGCTGTGCATCTTAGAGAGCTGCTAGAGTTGCTGCGCAAAGAGCGACTTTACGCCAAGTTCTCTAAATGCGAATTTTGGTTGCGATAGGTGCTTACAATCTCGAATTATTTGTTTAAAGCTTATCTTTTCTTAAATTTCATGCTCAGCGTTAACTTGCAAATCTTGTATCTTATCAGATACAATTCCTTGGTCATGTGATATCTGGTGAAGGAATCTTTGTGGATCCTTCTAAGATAGAAGCCATTCAAAATTGGGAAGCTCCCAAATCAGCTACTGAGATCCGAAGTTTCTTGGGATTGGCGGGTTACTACCGTCGATCATTAAGGACTTCTCAAAACTAGCCATGCCTCTTACATCTCTTACTCGCAAGAGTGTTCCCTTTATTTGGGAAGAAGCTCAAGAGAACGCATTCCGAACTTTAAAACAGAAACTCAACGAAGCACCTATTCTGGCCTTACCCGAAGGTAATGAAGACTTTGTGGTCTTCAGCGATGCTTCATATCAAGGGCTTGGGTGTGTTTTGATGCAAAGAGGCAGAGTCATAGCATATGCTTCTCGCTAACTTAAGGATCATGAAAAGAGTCATCCGACTCATGACCTTGAACTTGCTGCTGTGACTTTTGCGTTGAAAACATGGCGACATTATCTCTACGGCACCAAATGTCAGCTGTATACGGATCACAAGAGCCTTAAGTACATTTTCAGTCAGAAGGAGCTCAATATGCGCCAGCGACGTTCCATGGAACTCATCAAAGACTATGACTGTGATATTTTGTATCACCCTGGCAAAGTGTCACACCCCGCAACCCCGGTTGGCAACGAAGCGTGACGTCGATGAAGCGTAACCATAATCATAATGAACGACCACTATATGGACGTTTTCAAAAATACATCGATATAACTTTAAAAGGTAGAAATGTTTTACATAACCCGTAAATGATAAAGAGTAGTTCGCAAAGTACAGAGATTTAAATACATAATTAAATTGTCCAAAATAATGCAAATAAATCTCCGACGGTTTGAAAAAGGATGCGACTCCTTAAGTGCGGAAGCTTGAAAGTGGTTACTTCTGAAGGCATACTTGCCTTAATTACCTGAAAATACATGCTAAAATACGTCAACGAAAATTGTTGGTGAGCTCATAGGTTTACGCGAAAAGACCAGTTGTATGGACATTATAAGATGATTTGAATTTATAAAATCATAAATTCCGCGTATGTATTACATAAACCATCATGCAACCGAAGCTTAATTAGAATGAGTTTGCCCTGTGCAGTATTCCCATACGTAATACCGTGTGTTGAATATATATGCACTCGCTGTTAGCCGAACCGAGCTAACACGAATGGGGGACATGACTCCCAATAGATCTATCCACAATATACTCGCGCTTACAAATAAATGCAATTAACGGTTCATGATATAAGGGCTGATGGAATCCGAACATGTAATACATATAAGAAATAAACAGTTTTGATGTCCATATGAAAAACAGTGCATGTATTTCCACCCCAATAGATAGTGAAAAATAGGGGCTATGAAGACTCACCGAACTTGTGATGGCAAAACGACGCGCAAAAATGCAAAAGTGCGTTGTTTGATGGGTGATGAAACCGGAGGTGTTTAACCGAGTCCTAAATGATGATAAGGACTTAATATCACTAATATATGATAATATGTATATTTATAGATTTTTATGTCTTAAATCACCCAACATTACAAGTTTATAAATAAGATTTGCTTAAAACGTCAAGTTTATATATATATAATTTTCCAGCTTTTTCGGAGGTTTTTCGGCCTACTTTGAGGCTGTTTTTGACCAAGCTCCAAAATGTTTTAGACTTTGGTTTTCTAGGACATTAAACTACTATATACAAAGGATTTTTAGAATCAATAACGGCCATTTTTCGAGTTGTTTAGGTTGGTGAAAAATCTCGTTAAAAACGCTATGTTGGCCATTTTTGAGCTGTCAAACTTTCGGTTTCTCAAATAATTTCTGGAGGTCTTAAACTTCAAAATAAATTATGAAAAATTGCAGATCTATATTTAAGACATAGATCTAACTTTTGAGACAAGAATCAACTCATTTCGTTGAGTTATGAATTAGTTATGATTTTTCAAAGTCGATATAAATTTTCTGCCGGAAATTCCGTAGTTTATAAATTTAAAACAACTTATGATTCTTGTTGTTTATTTAAAGACAACTTGTTTAAAAGCCATAATAGTTATAAAACCACATATATCACACATGTTTTCATAATATTAACATGCTTATAATGTGTTCATATATTCATGAACACATTTAAAGAAACAACTTAAAAATAACAACTAGAAACTTATAAACTTGAGTTTTTATGAAACTTGTTGTTGTAGGTGATTACATATATTATGCAAGACTTATATACACATAAATGTATGATGAAATAAGTTAGTATTTACTTACTTTGATGTGTTAGGAGAATGAAAATGAGAAGAGGTTGAAATCCTTGCAAGCTATGCACCAAGAACACTTGAATATTTCAAGAACAAAGAAAGAAGAAAACTTTGTTTTCTTTGAAGGGGGGGTGGCCGGATTTAATAGGGAGTGAAAGAGAGGTTTTGAGTTATTCAAAGTGTGGCAATGAATTTAAGTTGAGCCCTCTATTTATAGAGAAATTTTGATCTTGAAATGATGGAGGTAATGGAGGTGGAGTAAAGATCTTGCAAAGAGTGGTGAAGTGATGAAGACTTTTGATGTTGATGGTGCATGGTTTGTGAAATATAATATTGGGGTGGTGTACTATTGGGGGGGGGTGGCCGGCCATAGGGCCTTAATTAGGGTGTATTTCCATTTTTTTTTGTATAAATGTATTTAGAATGTATTCTTGTATTTCCCTTTTCTTGTAAATTCATAAATACTTTTTGAATGCATTGTTTTAATAAATTGTTTTTAGTCTTGCATAATTAAGGTTAAGTAATTGTATTAGTGTATGATTAGTGTCACTAATCATAATTTAATTACGTACTTAGTTGAATTAATCCCTCATATCGTAAATTGATCGGATTAATTGATTTCCCGATTCATCGCACCGATGAATTTGATTCTAATTGAGTTGAGTTTTCTAATAAGCCTTGTTAATCATTTGATTAAGTTCTAATGACTATTGATTAGGCTATAATTGACTATTAAATGTGGATTAGGGTTTTGTTGCTAACCTGGTTCAGTGCCGGATGTTACAGTCTCCCCCTGTTAAGGGAATTTCGTCCCGAAATTAGCTCGTGTTCTCCACTGCTTGAATATCTGAGAACAGGTGAGGGTATTTTTCCCAGAACTGATCCTCGCGTTCCCACGTAAACTCAGGACCTCGCATAGAGTTCCATCTGACTTTTATTATCGGGATCCGGCTGTGCTTTAGTTTCTTGACTTCGCGGTCCATTATTTCTACAGGTTGCTCAATGAAGTTCAACTTATCGTCTAACTCCAGCTCGTCCATGGGTATAACGAGTGATTCATCAGCCAGACACTTCTTAAGATTGGACACGTGGAAGGTATTATGAACGTTATTAAGCTCTGGGGGCAGGTCGAGTCGGTAAGCTACCGGGCCAATTCTTTTGGTGATCTTGAATGGTCCGATATAACGAGGATTGAGTTTTCCTCGTTTCCCAAAACGGATTACGCCCTTCCAAGGCGAGACTTTTAACATTACTTGATCTCCCTCTTGGAACTCCAAATCCTTCCGTCGAATGTCTGCATAACTTTTCTGCCGATCCCGCGCGATTTTTAACCGGTTACGAATCTGGGCTATCTTTTCTGTAGTCTCCTGGATGATTTCCGGTCCAGTAATCTGACTATCTCCTACTTCAGCCCAACAAAGAGGTGATCGACACTTTCGACCGTAGAGTGCCTCGAATGGGGCGGTCTTAATGCTTGAGTGATAGCTGTTGTTATAGGAAAACTCGACTAATGGCAGGTGTCTGTCCCAACTTTTGCCAAAATCGATGACACATGCCCTTAACATGTCTTCCAGCGTCTGAATCGTCCTTTCACTCTGACCATCCGTTTGTGGGTGATAGGCTGTGCTCATATCTAGGCGTGTACCCAGTGCTTCTTGCAATGACTGCCAAAATCTTGATGTGAACCGGCTGTCTCTGTCTGATATAATTGATACTGGCACTCCATGCCTTGAGACGACTTCTTTAAGATAGATTCGTGTTAACTTATCCATCTTATCAGTCTCCTTAATGGGCAGGAAATGTGCGGTTTTGGTAAGCCGATCCACAATCACCCAAATAGTGTCATAACCTCCAGACGTCTTTGGCAACTTGGTGATGAAATCCATGGTGATGTTTTCCCACTTCCACTGGGGTATTTCTGGTTGAACTAGCAATCCTGATGGTTTTTGGTGCTCAGCTTTAACCTTCAAACATGTTAAGCACTTGCTGACGTAGGTAGCAATGTCAGCCTTCATATTTGGCCACCAGTACATTCCTTTCAAGTCGTGATACATCTTATTTGCCCCTGGATGAATAGCATATCTTGTCTTATGCCCTTCATCCATGACCAGCTTTCTTACTCCTCCAAATTTTGGTAACCAAATTCTGCCCATGAAGTGTCGACATCCATCCGGCTTGATTTCGAACTGCTTATCCATCCCTCTCAAGGCTTCATCCAGTATATTACCCTCCTTGACTGCTTCTTCTTGTGCCTCGCGGACTTGAGAGTTTAGGTTTGACTGTATAGTCATGACCAAAGCTCGGACTCTCAAGGGTTTAACCCGTTCCTTTCGGCTCAGGGCATCAGCTACGACATTCGCCTTCCCCGGATGATAACGAATTTCGCAGTCATAGTCACTAAGTAGTTCAACCCAACGACGTTGCCTCATGTTTAACTCTTTCTGGTTCAGAATATGCTGAAGGCTCTTATGGTCTGTGAATACTGTGCATTTAGTTCCATACAGGTAGTGCCTCCATATTTTGAGAGCAAACACCACTGCTCCAAGCTCCAAGTCATGAGTCGTATAATTCACCTCGTGAATTTTGAGCTGCCGTGATGCGTAAGCAATGACTCTATCCCTTTGCATGAGCACACAACCTAATCCATTGTGTGAGGCATCACAGTAGACCACAAAATTTTCAGTCCCTTCAGGTAAGGACAGAATTGGTGCACTACACAACCTTTTCTTTAACTGCTGAAACGCCTTTTCTTGCTCTTCACCCCAGATATACTTCACATCCTTTCGAGTCAATTCCGTTAAGGAACCCGCTATCTTTGAGAAGTTTTCGATAAATCGCCTATAATAACCGGCAAGTCCTAGAAATTGGCGGATTTCCGTGGGGGTTCTAGGAGTCGCCCAGTTCTTTATGGCCTCAATTTTTGATGGATCAACTTGGATTCCCTGGCTGTTGATCACATGTCCAAGGAATTTAACTTCTCGCAACCAAAATTCACATTTTGAAAATTTCGCGTATAACTGTTCCTTTTCTAGCAACTCCAAGATCAACTTGAGATGCTGTTCATGTTCTTCCTTATTTTTGGAATAGATGAGAATATCGTCTATGAACACTATCACAAATTTGTCCAGATACGGTTTACACACACGATTCATGAGGTCCATGAATACGGCTGGTGTGTTAGTCAAACCGAATGGCATTACCTGGAATTCGTAATGTCCATAACGAGTTCTGAATGTTGTATTGGGTATGTCTTCTTCCCGAACCTTTACTTGATGATACCCGGATCGCAGATCAATCTTAGAGTAGAAGCTAGATCCTTGTAGTTGGTCAAACAGGTCATCAATTCTGGGGAGAGGGTAGCGGTTCTTTACCGTTAACTTGTTTAGCTCTCGGTAGTCTATGCACATTCTGAAGGATCCGTCTTTCTTTATCACGAACAAGACCGGAGCTCCCCAAGGTGAGGAACTTGGTCGAATGAATCCTTTATCCATCAACTCTTGTAATTGATTGGATAGCTCTTGCATCTCAGAAGGGGCGAGTCTATATGGGGCTCTTGCGACCGGTGCAGCTCCCGGCACCAAATCGATTTGAAACTCTACTTGCCTAGTTGGCGGAAGTCCAGGCAAATCTTCCGGGAAGACCTTCGGATAGTCACAAACCACTGGAATATCCCCAAGTCGCTTCTCCTCCGCCTCTTTTTCTACAATTTGCACCAGTACTGCATGACAACCTTTCCTAAGGCACTTTAATGTTCTTAGGCCGGATATGACATTCAACTGTCGGTTCTTTCTTTCTCCTTGGACTGTTAGGAACTTCTTCTTGTGGAGTGGTACCCGTACCACTTTCTTACCACACAAAATCTCGGCATGATTGTGTGACAACCAATCCATACCAACTACTACGTCGAAACTTCCGAGTTCTATAGGCATCAAGTCTATTTTAAAGGGATGATCTGCCAGCTTCAGTGTGCATTCCTTAATGATACTACTTGCCTCTATTATTTTACCGTCAGCCAGTTCTATAGTATAAGAGTTGTCTAAGGGAAAAGGAGCGGCATTCAATTGCTTACTAAACTTATCAGATATAAAGCTCCTATCAGCCCCAGTATCAAAGAGTACGTAAGCATAAATGTCGTTTAATAAAAACGTACCTGATACCACGTGGGGATCTTGACGAGTGTCACCTGCTCCCAACACAAAAGCTCTCCCCTGAGCTCCTCCACCATTCCTCAGTTTCGGGCACTCACTCTTGAAGTGCCCAGTAGCTCCACATTCAAAGCAGCCTTTTTGATTGCTGCCACTGGTTCCCGGGGCTCCTGTCTTACAGTCCTTGGCCATATGCCCCAAACGTTTGCATTTCTCACAGTGGGTTGGACAGGGACCCTGGTTGTGATGGAAGGTGCATTTAGTGCAGAAAGGCTTGGTACCGGTATAACCTCTTCTTGGCTCAGTTCCAGCTGCGTAGCCTTAATGGTCTCGGGCTTTTTGGATTGTGAACCCGCATTCTTCCCCGTCTTGTCTTCCCACTTCCTTTTGTTCTCCTCGGCCTTGGCTTCATTCCTCCGGGCTACTTGGTCCATAAGATTATTGGCCATCCTGATGGCATCCTGCAGGGTGGGTGGGTTTGAGGCAGTCACGTTACCTTGAATTTGAGGAGCGAGTCCCCAAATGTAACGTTCAATCTTTTTGTACTCCGGGGTCACCATTTGAGGACACAGGATACTTAGCTCGTGAAATCGGTTGGTATATCCTGCAACGTCCGAACCCTTCATTGACAGGTTCCAGAACTCCGATTCCATTTTCTGGAGTTTGTTCCTCGGACAGTACTCGTCCGTCATCATTTGCTTTAACGCGGACCATGTGAGCTGGTAGGCTTCATCGATACTTACAGACTGGACATAGGAATTCCACCAAGTGAGGGCGCTATCATGTAGAGTGTGAGTAGCAAACTTCACCTTATCTCCCTCAGCACATCCGCTGACGCGAAAGACCGATTCTAACTTCTCAAACCATCGTATCAATCCAACGACTCCTTCAGTTCCGTTGAAATACCGGGGTTTGCAACTTAAAAACCCTTTAATTCCACAACCCTTTGCATGGATTTCCGTTCCTCCCGTGGTGCGGCTAGCACCACCATCTCCATTTGCTGAGCTATTCCTATTTGCCTCATACGTGGCTATAGCGGCAGCCACTCTTTGTGCGACTAGCTCTTCAATGTCAGCAGCGCTCATTGCTCGTTTTGGCGGCATTATCTTAAAATTTTAAAGAAAAAGCATAGTGTAAGAATTTGAATCTTAAAGAGATAAATTTCCCTCAAAGCACAATACTATAATCATCAAACACAGTTTCATAAATAACTTGCAATTTTCATTCATTAATCATTCGAAATTTCCTTACATTAGGGGCGGGTTATTACCCGAAAATCTTATCTTGTGCTATTACATGATATTTTCCTACCATTACAAAGATAGACAGAAGTGCACTAAGTGTGGGAGTGATCGGGGGTCTCTCCCTTTTCCATTGCGTTGAGGCGCTGAGTCAGCTCCTCGATCCGGGCTTGGCTCTCGGCTAGTTGCTGCCGGAGCTCATTCAGTCCGTCCTGCTGTATAGCAAGGGCGTGCTGGTTGGCCCAATATATGTTGGAGTTTTGCAACTCCTCCCGCTCTAAACGAGCGGTCATCTCCCCGATATCCAGGTTAAGTGACCGGATCTGGTGGTCATGCCTGGTAGACCTTGCGATCAAAAGTGGTATGGTCTGATCGGCGGGCTCTTGAGTGAGCGATGAGACAGGTGCGGAGGATGGTCCTCCGATCTCGAAGTTTGGAGGAACTCCCTCCATCTGCCTCCATTCGCGGAGGGTCTCCGGTATCCAAGTCCATCTTTGGGCGTCTACCCGTCGGTGTGGTGTCGGGGGATTGGGTTGGGGAGTCGGAACAGGAATAGACTCCCTTCTTGGTATGTTTACCCGTTTCCGGGGTGTGTACAACATCTTTGGGCCGTTAGGATAAGGCCTATACGGCTTATAGGATGGTTCGGCCGGGTGATACGGGACGCGAGCAGGGGCCGTCGGTGGTGAAGGATCCTCTTCCTCCATCGGTTCTTCCTCCATGGGTTCTTCCTCCATGGGTTCTTCCTCGGATTCCTCCATCGGGTCCTCGTCCTCCGAGGGGTCTTCCTCCTCGGTCGGGTCCTCCTCAGAAAATACTTCCGGATTGCATGGGCTAGTAGGGGTATACTCCTCTTCTGAGTCGGACAAGATGATTATCTCTTGGTGAGACATGTTTTCTGCTATCAAGTTCCATGCATAGTCTTTCAGTTAGTTACAAGTTACAAAATATTTCTAAAATCAGTAAATCTTATGTACAGTTATAGTCTAGGGTACTAATGCAACCTAGTTCACTATAACTATGGCTCTGATACCAATCTGTCACACCCCACTACCCCGGTTGGCAACGAAGCGTGACGTCGCGGAAGCGTAACCATAATCATAATGAACGACCACTATATGGACGTTTTCAAAAATACATCGATATAACTTTAAAAGGTAGAAATGTTTTACATAACCGGTAAATGATAAAGAGTAGTTCGCAAAGTACAGAGATTTAAATACATAATTAAATTGTCCAAAATAATGCAAATAAATCTCCGACGGTTTGAAAAAGGATGCGACTCCTTAAGTGCGGAAGCTTGAAAGTGGTTACTTCTGAAGGCATACTTGCCTTAATTACCTGAAAATACATGCTAAAATACGTCAACGAAAATTGTTGGTGAGCTCATAGGTTTACGCGAAAAGACCAGTTGTATGGACATTATAAGATGATTTGAATTTATAAAATCATAAATTCCGCGTATGTATTACATAAACCATCATGCAACCGAAGCTTAATTAGAATGAGTTTGCCCTGTGCAGTATTCCCATACGTAATACCGTGTGTTGAATATATATGCACTCGCTGTTAGCCGAACCGAGCTAACACGAATGGGGACATGACTCCCAATAGATCTATCCACAATATACTCGCGCTTACAAATAAATGCAATTAACGGTTCATGATATAAGGGCTGATGGAATCCGAACATGTAATACATATAAGAAATAAACAGTTTTGATCTCCATATGAAAAACAGTGCATGTATTTCCACCCCAATAGATAGTGAAAAATAGGGGCTATGAAGACTCACCGAACTTGTGATGGCAAAACGACGCGCAAAAATGCAAAAGTGCGTTGTTTGATGGGTGATGAAACCGGAGGTGTTTAACCGAGTCCTAAATGATGATAAGGACTTAATATCACTAATATATGGTAATATGTATATTTATAGATTTTTATGTCTTAAATCACCCAACATTACAAGTTTATAAATAAGATTTGCTTAAAACGTCAAGTTTATATATATATAATTTTCCAGCTTTTTCGGAGGTTTTTCGGCCTACTTTGAGGCTGTTTTTGACCAAGCTCCAAAATGTTTTAGACTTTGGTTTTCTAGGACATTAAACCACTATATACAAAGGATTTTTAGAATCAAGAACGGCCATTTTTCGAGTTGTTTAGGTTGGTGAAAAATCTCGTTAAAAACGCTATGTTGGCCATTTTTGAGCTGTCAAACTTTCGGTTTCTCAAATAATTTCTGGAGGTCTTAAACTTCAAAATAAATTATGAAAAATTGCAGATCTATAGTTAAGACATAGATCTAACTTTTGAGAAAAGAATCAACTCATTTCGTTGAGTTATGAACTAGTTATGATTTTTCAAAGTCGATACAAATATTCTGCCGAAATTCCGTAGTTTATAAATTTAAAACAACTTATGATTCTTGTTGTTTATTTAAAGACAACTTGTTTAAAAGCCATAATAGTTATAAAACCACATATATAACACATGTTTTCATAATATTAACATGCTTATAATGTGTTCATATATTCATGAACACATTTAAAGAAACAACTTAAAAATAACAACTAGAAACTTATAAACTTGAGTTTTTATGAAACTTGTTGTTGTAGGTGATTACATATATTATGCAAGACTTATATACACATAAATGTATGATGAAATAAGTTAGTATTTACTTACTTTGATGTGTTAGGAGAATGAAAATGAGAAGAGGTTGAAATCCTTGCAAGCTATGCACCAAGAACACTTGAATATTTCAAGAACAAAGAAAGAAGAAAACTTTGTTTTCTTTGAAGGGGGGGTGGCCGGATTTAATAGGGAGTGAAAGAGAGGTTTTGAGTTATTCAAAGTGTGGCAATGAATTTAAGTTGAGCCCTCTATTTATAGAGAAATTTTGATCTTGAAATGATGGAGGTAATGGAGGTGGAGTAAAGATCTTGCAAAGAGTGGTGAAGTGATGAAGACTTTTGATGTTGATGGTGCATGGTTTGGGAAATATAATATTGGGGTGGTGTACTATTGGGGGGGG
>JAANYP010002233.1:0-56256 GCA_020465985.1 Centrapalus pauciflorus | reverse complement strand
GAAAATTTTCACTTAATGAACAAAAACATCATTCCTTCACGTTATGGAAGGAATTCAATTCCTTTCAATTGAAAATTTTCACACCCCACCTCATCCATCCTAACCACACTTACCTTACCTTACCTTACCCTACCCTACCTAAACCACCCTACCTTACAATGTCCACCACAACCACTTCCAGGGCCCTCATAAAATGGCAAGACCACTGTTATATTATATCAGGCGAAAAAGGAAAGTGCAGCAAGGCAAGAAGGGCGATTCGCCAAAATGCGGTCCCTACTATATTCATCGTTCAGTAGGGCCATTTCTAGTTGATAGATCAGAGGGCTCAGATAATTTATCCTTGTGATGCAGCAGAAGCTTCGCTTTCCTCTCCCTATTGGTCTTAAGGTTTTTAATGCTCAGGGCGACGAACACAAAAAATGCCCCGTATAAATACCTAAACAAAAACACATACCAATTTTTTAAGGGTTTGGAATATGTAGTCAAGCTGAGCGGCTCATCCACACGCTGAATTTTATTAAAAAAATAAAATTTTATGGATACATAAACTTTCAATAACAAATACAACATAAATCATTAAAAAACTATCTAAAACGATGTCTTTTTGCATTTTTTTAAAGCAAATACATCAATTATTTCATCATAAGTGATGTTTGCTGGAATTTTGTTTCCAATACTCAAAAAATCATTAAGAAAAGCCAACAATCCGAAATACCAAACAAAAAGCAACAATATGCAATATCAAACAAATACATCAAGTCATAGAGGTATAACGACATCAACAATTAAGATTTCGATTAGTTTAGCCTAGAAATAGATCATTGAAAACATGTATGTATTAAAAACTATCAGGTAGCTCTTATTAAATCTGAATGTTTATATTCGGTTCAGTTTTTTTTAATTCTTTTTTTAATTCTATTCTGTTCTGCTCCATGGTTGTAGTCATCAGTGCTTTACTTCAAGTTTGCAGCCTTCACTTTTGTGTAATAAGTTCTATATGATCCAAGAATCCATAGTTAATTAGTTAGCTATATGAGATTCAAGGTTTTGTGTTTTGGACTTTTAAACAACTAAACTTAAATCAATATATGTTACAATTACAATTAACAAGATATCTTATGAAAAGCCATTGTGACAAGTGATGGTGTTATGATTCAGGCCTTCATTAAAGAACAGCCTGAATTCGTGAAAAATGACTTTTATATAACTGGAGTATCATATATTCTGATATTCATATGATGGTGATCGTTACTTTCCTGCTTTTGCTGCTCAAGTTCACAAAGGTAACAAAGCTAAGGAAAGAATCCACATAAACAAGTACCAATTACCAAAGAAAACAAAATGCCAAAGAAAAGAAAATACCAAAGAAAAGGCTGCATCTGACTATCTGCATCTCAGTTCCAGTCTCAACCTCAAGGCTGAAGACTCGGCAGTCGGCTCTCCCAGTCTCCTTCCGAGTTCGAGACCCACACAGTTTGTGAATAGCAGAATAGGTGATCGATTGATTAAAGGCTTAAAACAACTAATGAGTAATGAGTGTTGTGCAATTAATCAATGGAGAAGCAATCAAGCAACCGGTTTGCGATGGCCCTCGGATTGAAGCATATTAATCGATGGATTCTAGTCCACCTTCCGATGCAGTGACGCTTCCTCTTCGCCTAATCCAACTGCGGATTTTGCGATTTCCAACTTCCAAGATGCTGATGGAGTGAATGACGAATCGACGTTCAAGATGGAATGGACGAATGGTTGCTCGATGTAATGGAAGTAGGAACAGTCTTTAGATGGAATGGAAGCAGGAAGAACGGTGGATTGCTATGTTTGGTACCCAAATGAAGCTACTAATGAATATATTGAGCCCAACCCTTGATGCCCTCAAAATTTTTAATATTTTTGATGCCCTGGGCCTGTGCCCAGCTGGCCGGATACCGGCCTGACCACTTCATCCTTGCCCTACCCACCACTTACAGAACCTTCCCTATCCTAAATGCCCACCCCACCCTACCCACTCCACCCTACCCACCACACCCCCACCCTATGTTAATTCCCCACCTCACCCTACCAATCCCTCACTCATCCTACGTTACCCACCCTACCCACCCACCCGCCTCTACCCTACCCTACCTTAATGACCCACCCCACCGTACCCATCCCACCCCCATCCACATCCTACCTTACCCACCTCACCCACACCTACCTACCTAACAAATACCCTACCCTACTCTTGCCACCCCACCCAACCCCTCACCCATCACACCCTACCAACCCACCCACCACTATCTTACCCTAATGACCCCCTATAGCTACCCTACCCATACCATCCCCATCCACATCCTACCTTACCCTCCCATATCCTACCCTACCTACCATAATCCACCCTCACCGTATCCCACCCACCTAAATTGTATATCAATTGACAGATTTTTGAACCAAACAAATTAATGGAATTGGATTCCAATTCCACTTTTAGTCAACCAAACATGATTTGGATTTCAATTCTAATTGCTGGCAAAGTCTAATTATTCTTTAACAGATTCCAATTTCTAAAACATTATGGGAACCAAACGCTACCTAAGGAAATAATGAATCATTCGAAGAACTAAATCACAACATGAGAAACCTTACCCATAAAACACATGCTCAGGATGCAAAGAATAGAAAAACGAATCTAGCAAAAATGTTGTTTTAGTCTAATTAGCAAAAATGTTGTTTTAGTTCTTTATATATGTTTTATAAGCCCTTTACATAATTTTTTTTTGTTTTAGTCTAATTACAAACTATTAATTATCTATTTATATAGCTCAAAACTATTGAGATAGTTTGTTTTAGAATTTTATACATATGTGTTTTTAAGGTAAACTATAATTTGTAGTGTAATTTTATTAATATTTTAGAATGTTAAAAAAACCCAATTCCCATCGATCTCATATACCGAATGGGGTTGGGGATGTGGAACAGAATTCATTTCCCTACGGGGATGGAGCCAGAGATGGAAAATGCAATCCAGAGTCATCGCCTAACCGTATTAATACGATATATTGATCCCAAGAATTACAGTGCAGTCCTTGTCGATCTTGCGTGGATTCATTGTTATCTAGAGCCAAGTCATGTATCATGTTCTTCCGTGTATCCAAAGATCTAGAGCCAAGTCATGTATCATGTTCTTCCGTGTATCCAAAGATTGGCCAATAGATAATTTCAATTCTTTTGCCACTAACCTTGCCTCTCCGCTTGACTGCTACTTTACATGATCAGCGAACATGCAATGAATTCATGTGCCCATCTAAAAAATATGTTAATAGATTTTTGCTTACTTGGACACATTTATTTTACAGACTAGCAAAAGAGAACATAGGTGCAAAATGTACGTTCCTTTGTGTAATTTAGGAACCAAAGAATCACAAGGAACCACACATCTTAGAAATAATTATTGCTATATTAAAATGCATCTTGTGAATTAAGGTACTTATATAAACTCTGTTTTCATTTAAATTAGGTAAATTGTAAAATTATTGTTCATGTGTAATATCTCATTCGCATTTTCAATTAGGGAGTGTCGCTGATGACAAGTCTAAGAAGAAAATTTCATGGTTTTCTTATGATGGTAAGAGAAAAGTGGTTGGATGGTTTTCAAATACATTGTTTTTAGGTAATTATATGATTTGAACATGTCACAATTAATTAATGACCAACACATAAAATTTCTCTTTAAATGCGACATTTTATAAATGGCCAATTGGCCAAAACCATGTAAAGTGGCTAGTGTGATGAAGGTGTTCACGAATAGTTAATCATTCCCGTTAAACAATTATCAGTTACTTATTAATTAGATCCTTTAACTAATATGTCAGCAATTAGATATTGGTTTTTATTCCACTCTAATTACCTCGGATTCCAACATACTAAACGCCCCTTCAGGTTGTGTTAAGCTAGCAGAATAGAATTCGACGAAATTAATTGGAATTTAAATTATCTTATTTGCAACCTTGGATTACAAACAAAAATTATTAATTTTATTCATATTCCATTAAATTTTTTATTTAAGGGTTTAACATTCCAATCAAATTTTAGATGAGTTTAGATTTCAATTATCCAAATCTATACACTTAGCCAAACACAAAACTTTATCTTCTATCACTCCTCATCAAACACTAACAACAAAATATAAATTTCAGTTCTTTTGAATTCGATACCAAGAGCCAAACGACCAGTGTTTGTGTAATTTAAGGAAACACAAAACATATAATGAAGAGACACATAATTCAAAATCAAATATCACATAAAATAACACTGAAACACAAAATTTCAATTATGGTTAAAGATTTATTTAAAAACCAAAATTTGTAATTTTTTAATGATAAGTCGAAAGACTAGGGTTGATGGCAAAGCTGATGATATCTTAGGTAAATGAAGGATGATATTAGTAAATTAAGATAAGAACTTGCAAGGAAAAGAAATCAAGGATATACTAGAAATGTGATGAAATACTTACTTGACATAATTGCTTCAACACAATTATGAAGACAAGTATCCCGTATTCTTTAGAGCTTTCTGAGCCATTATGAATAAAAGTTGTTGTAACGATTACAACAATGGGAAATTCCCAATACAACATGCTAACAGATCCATAAGATCGAGATGTGTACAAGCTAGAGAGTAGATCACCGTCCTTATTTGCTTTCTGTTCCAAATCGTCTTGTATAATCCCCCTTTTTGCGTCTCACCTTCCTCCACCTTTCTATAGACTCCCCTTTTTAATGAGTTTCACACCCCTTTTTAATGAGTTTCACGCCCCCCGCTTTCTCCGCCAAACGCTATTTTTAGACTCCTTCCCCTTTAAGTCTAACTTTATAACGTGTGCTATTAATGCATATACTCCGAATACAATAGTATTATGTTAATATAATAAATAGAATCGTATATATAATTAACGTCATCATGTGTCACCTCGACGTTCCACTAGAAAAGATAAATAAAGATTTTATTTATATATATATATATATATATATATATATATATATATATATATATATATATATATATATATATATATATATATATATATATATATATATATATATATATATATATATAGAGGTTCAATTGAGAACTTTTATGCATCGAGAATCTCGAGGAACTTTTGTGCATCGAATAATCTACCAAGGGTGCACAAAGGACATTTAGGGAAAACTAAAGATATGGTAATTAATTTATTTCTAAAAATCATTAAAAGATAATTAGGAGTTACATTTTGAACTGAAATCTCAAATTAACTACGTTCCTCATTTTCTACCCCGTTTCTCTCTCTCTCTCTCTATCTATCTCTCTCTCTCTCTTTCTCTCTACTCGTGTTCTTCATGGTTTTCATAGTGATGATGATTTGAAGACGAAGATTAACGATGAACAACGATGATGATAACATGAACAAGAGATGCAACCGATTATGATTATAAAGAAAACGATGCATAGATTGATGATGCATATATGGATGATGAACAATGACGATGAATAGATGAATAATGATCGATGAACAACGGAAAATGATGATGTATAAATGGATGATGAACAATGACGATGCATAGATGAATGAAGAATATGAACAACAAACACGATGCATAGATGAATGATGAACAAATTGAACACGATGCATAAATGATTTTTTTTTGTTGAATGCGTCTTTTTGGAACACAATGCAGAGAGAAACACGATTAACGATGAAATGCATCGATCC
Source organism: Centrapalus pauciflorus (assembly GCA_020465985.1). Lineage (NCBI taxonomy): Eukaryota > Viridiplantae > Streptophyta > Magnoliopsida > Asterales > Asteraceae > Centrapalus > Centrapalus pauciflorus. The sequence continues at coordinate 50,522 of JAANYP010002233.1, read as the reverse complement.
CCTTCATCTTTTTTGAATTTGTGTAATTTTTGTTAAATTTGGAAATGTATCAATTGAATTTATTTAGCATTTATTATTTTATTATTTGTTGAAATATCAAATTTAATAAGGTATGCACATTCCCCAGAATGCCATTCCTTGTTTGTTTCTAAAAAATACACAAGATGCATAAAATTGTCATACTATTTACCCTTTTGCCATTTATCTAATCTATACAATTTTTTTGATCTAATGAATGATATAGGTTCTTTTGTACCTCGATGCATAAAAGTTCTCAATTGAACCTCCCTCTCCCTCTCTCTGTCTATATATATAGACACACACACACATATCAAATCATATAAACCAACTTAAAGGTGGCATAATGCCATTGGTTTATATGATTTGATAATTGTGTGTGTGTGTGTCTATATATATATATATATATATATATATATATATATATATATATATATATATATATATATATATATATATATATATATATATGTAGAGAGAGAGAGGGTTCAATGGAAACCCACAATGCACCTGAAAACTTGTGAAAACCGCACTGCACCACCACAAATGCATCAAATGCCCCACGTGATGCATCAAAATCCCGCGTGATGCATCAAAATTACCGCGTGATGCATCAAAATCCCACGTGATGCATCACCTTATTTACTATCATGCCACCGCGTTTTTTTAATGAAATGCACTAAATCGGACGGTATGCGTAGGTTTCCATAGTTTTCAGGTGCCTAGTGCTTTTCCATTGAACCCATATATATATATGTGTATATATATATATATATATATATATATATATATATATATATATATATATATATATATATATATATATATATATATATATATATATATATATATATATATATATATATATATATATATATATAGAAGGGGGTTCAATGGAAAACCACAATGCACCTGAAAACTTGTGAAAACCGCACTGCACCACCACAAATGCATCAAATCCACCGCGTGATGCATCAAAATCCTGCGTGATGCATCAAATTTCCCGTGTGATGCATCAAAATCCCGCGTGATGCATCACCTTATTTACGATCATGGCACCGCGTTTTTCATGAAATGCACCAAATATTCATAGATATTCATAGTTTTCTGGTGCATAGTGGTTTTCCATTGAACTCACCTATATATATATATATATATATATATATATATATATATATATATATATATATATATATATATATATATATATATATATATATATATATATATATATATATAGACACACAGTGTATCAAATCATAAATTTAAAATAAAATAATAAAAAGAAAAAGTCAACATAAAGATGGCATAATGCCATTGGTTTATACACACACACACACACATACACATACACATACAATTATCAAATCATATAAACCAATGGCATTATGCCGTCTTTAAGTTGGCTTTTTCTATTTATTATTTTATTTTAAATTTAAAATTTTCATAATACACCATTACCTTAGTGTTATCTTTTATTTAGTCATTTTATTCTAATAAATTTTTTTTAGTCTTCTTTTAACATTTATTATTACAACATTTTCTTACACACTTAAAATTATGATTTTTATTTATACTTATGTTTGGAGTTGTTTTTTTGAAACTATTATGTTATGTTTAATTGTATGAAAAACACTATTATTCAAATTTACTAATGAAATTGTTTTACAATTAAATGTAACCATTTAATAATTAGCATTTTTTTATTAAATATGATTATGTATAACATTGAACATTACTTTTATTACAATATATTTTTACACACTTAAAGTTTTTTTATAATTAAAATATAACTATTTAATATTTGGTTTTTTTATTTATTAAATATGATCATGTATAACATTGAACATTACTATTATAACGTTGACAAACCCTAACCGATGTATTAGAGACATTATCGTTATACAGTTATTTGATTTGATCGTAAAACCAACAAATTAAATTGATGTTTAAACCTAATCAATGTCAAATTTTCAAATTATGGTTATGAATATTTAATTAATTAATTCTGGTTCAGATCCAATTTAATAATACATTGTTTGTAATTTTAGCATTGCAAAATTTAGAAACCAATGATAAGAAACAACTAAAAGTATCATTTGTCTTGCTTCTTTAATTTATATTAACATTCCAATTTCACTATTCAATCATTGTTCAGTTGTGTTTCGTTATTTGAATTGTTTGAAAAATATTTTTATTTATTTGTTTTTATATTTGTTTTTATTTATTTGTTTTTGTAATTAATATTTTAGACCCCGCAGCAACGCGCGGGTGTTCAATAACTCGTTATAATTTTAAAAGATAAAATTTTTATTATTTTTTAATCTATAAATAATCAAAGATAAATACAATTATTGTTTTTAAAAAAAGATACATACACTCTATTATTTTTTATTCTATAAATATTAATTTGTAATAAAATATATAAGTATTATATTATATATAAACTAAGATCTTAATTTCTATCAATTAGAATATATTAAATTAAAAATAAAAAGTTTAAAAAATCATAAAAAGCGGTTACTATTTATATCAAACTTATAAAGTTCGAAAAATAGTAGTTATGATAATAATAGTACTATTCTTATATTATTTTAAATGCTTAAAGTCGTATAAATGTATGTTACTTTACTGAAATGACTAATCTAGTTATTTTTTATCCCATTGGTACTTGTTCGGATGGCGTTCTTATAATTTCAAAGGGAGCTCTAGTCGTTACGAAAGGGGTAAAGGAGTCTACGTTATATGTTTTAAAGGGGAAACCGTGATAGGCTCGGTATCAATTTCACATTCCGAAGAGATGGATTCGGAAGTGACACGACTTTGGCACATGAGGTTAGGCCATGTTGGAGAAAAGGAAATGATAATATTGAGTAATCGTGGACTTTTAGGAAGTCACAAAGTAGCAAAATTAATCTTTTGTGAACATTGTGTTTTCGGTAAACAACATCGGTAAGTTTCTCAAAGGCGGTTCATCAAACGAAGGCAACGTTTGATTACCTACATGCGGATTGTTGGGGTCCCTCTTGAGCTCCTTCACTTGGGGGTGCTATTGAGAATAAACAATACGACTATGATTTTCTATTAGAATTGAAATTAATGTACAATGAAAGATGAATAATACATATAAGAAAAGAGTATAAAAATGATAAAATCAACCTTCTACTATGCTAACTATAATAAGAAGGATATATATGTTAATATCCCCCCTCAAACTCATAATGCCACTGCAACAAGCATTAAGAGTTTGTCAGCCAAGAAGCGAAAACGGGAAGTCGAATGAGCCTTCGTATAAATATCAGCAATCTGCATAGTGGACGGAACATAAGGCAACGAAATGGTCCCAATGCGAAAATGGTGACGAGTCAAATGACAGTCAATCTCAATATGTTTCGTGCGCTCTGGAAGACAGAATTTCGACCAATCTGAATAGCACTCTGATTATCACAATACAAAGGAGTAGGCGTGGAAACATTAACACCCATATCCGCCAGCAATCAACACAACCAAACAACCTCACAGGTAGTAACTGCCATAGCACGATACTCAGCCTCTGTAGAAGAGCGAGAAGCAACATCCTGCTTGAAACAACATCCTGCTTTTTTTCTTTTCCATGAGACAAGAGAGTTTCGAAGGAAAATGCAAAAACCCGTAGTAGACTTGCAATCGTTGGGGTTGCCTGCCCAATCAGCATCGCTGTAAGCACGTAGCTCTAGAGACGATGTAGAAGGAAATTACAATCTCTGAAACTGAGCGCATCTCAAATACCTCAAGATACAAAGAACAGCTCCCCAATGTACAGTAGTAGGAGCGTTAATAAACTGACTGACCACATGAACGGGATGAGAGATATCTGGAGAGTGACAGTGAGGTAAATCAAACTGCCTACAATAGTATGATGCAAACTCGGATCTGATAGAGGAACACCATCCTTCATGGAGTAATGTGCATTGGTTTCAAGTGGAGTATAAATAACTTTGTTGTCAGAAAGACGAGCACGTTCAAACAAATCTGATATGTACTTCGACTGAGATAACAAATAACCCTTATCAGAGTGAGCAACTTCAATCCCTAGAAAGTAACCTAACAATCCAAGTCTTTCATAGCAAAACGAGTAGCAAGATCACGTTTAAGAGACTCAATACCCTCAAGATCATCACCGGTAATAATCATGTCGTTAACATATAAAGATAATAGAATCCGACCGGCCCCTGTGGTTTTAACAAACAATGCTGAGTCATGATTGCTTGCAACAAATCCAAGGGAAGTGACGACCGTATAGAATTTCTCAAACCAAGCACGAGGGGCTTGTTTGAGACCAAAAAGAGCCTTACGAAGAAGACAAACTTCACCCTTTTTATGAGCAACACTTGGAGGAAGAGTCATGTAAACTACTCATTAAGATCACCATTCAAAAAGGCATTTTTAACATCCATTTGAGATATTTTCCACTGAAGAACAGACGCCACTGCAATCAAAGTACGAACAGTGGTCATCTTTGCAACAGGCGCAAAGGTTTCCTCGTAATCCATACCATATGGCTGTGAGTATCCCTTAGCAACAAGTCTGGCCTTATATCGTTCAACAGACCCATCTGATTTGGTCTTAATCTTGTAGACCCAACGACAACCAATGGGATCCTTTCCTGGAGGGAGAGGAACCAAATCCCATGTACGAGTTTGATACAGAGCAGTAAGCTCCTCAGCCATCGCATCCTGCCAAAGTGGATCAGAAACAGCCTCTCTATAGGACGTAGGCTCAAACAAACGGTGAACATTAGCAATAAAGGAAGCAAAAGAAGCAGAATAAGAAGAATATGCAAAGTCAGGAAGTTTGGTAGACTTGCGAGGGCGAGTAGACTTACGTGTGGTAGGAGCATCCCGCATTCTCAAAAGGTGATTGGGACAGGTCGTAGGCTAGGAGAGCTCTATGTTTTGGATGATCTCAGAGTTTTAGATGTTGCTGCTTCAAATGTCGATTTGTCTTCCTTTCGTCTGAGTCGTTGGCCTTCTGATTTTTACATGTGGCATTCTCGTTTAGGTCATGTTTCAGCGTCTCGTTTACAATTTTTGGCCTCTACAGGCGCTCTAGGTCAATTGAATTATTCTGATATTTCTGAATGTAGTGGTTGTAAACTAGCAAAATTTTCTGCTTTACCATTTGATAAAAGTGTTTCTTGTTCTTTTACACCATTTGATTTGATTCCATATGATGTGTGGGGACCTTCTCCTGTGTCTTCAAAGGGGGGGTGCTAGATATTATGTTTCATTTATTGATGATTATACTCGTTATACATGGATTTATATGATGAAACGCAGGTCTGAATTTTTCTCCATTTATGAAGATTTTAGAGCTTTTGTTAAAACCCAACATTCGGCGGTTATTAAATGTTTTCGTTATGACTTAGGCGGTGAATATACTTCTAATGATTTCATCCAATTACTTGCTTCTGATGGAACCCTATATCAGACTTCGTGTACCGATACCCCTCAACAAATGGTGTTGCCGAACGAAAACATCGACATCTTCTTGAAACTGCTAGGTCGTTCTTATTATCTTTTGACGTTCCTTCTATCTTCTGGGCTGAGGCTCTTCTTACCACTGTCTATGTCCTTAATCGAATTCCCATCGCTCGTAACTCAGGTAAATCTCCTTTCAAAACACTTTATGGATACACACCTGATTTACACACTTACAGTCCAAAAATCAAGACAATCCAACGGTGGAAGAATTCCGAAACGCATTTTCTTCGTAACAGCGTAAAACTGTGCGAAAATTGATAAAACGGACAGCCAACTTGGACAACGAATAACTCACAATTGAAACCTGTAATCAACAATCCGTACGATCAGTTTGAAGGTACCCTTGTTCCGAACATACTGTACAAAAATCTCAATGATCCAACGGTGAATGAAGCCGTACGACTGTTAGTCTGATACCATATTGAGCGTAAACAATACGACTAGGGTTTTCTATTAGAATTGAAATTAAAGTACAACGAAAGATGAATAATACATATAAGAAAAGATTATAAAAATGACAAAATCAACCTTCTACTATGCTAACAATAATAAGAAGGATATATATGTTAATAGGTGCTAGTTATTTTCTTTCTATAATAGATGACTTCTCGAAAATGTCTTGGGTTTTCATCATGAAACACAAAAGTGAAGCATTCGAGAAGTTCAAACATTGGAAAATATTGATTGAAAATCAAACGGGTCGAAGAATTAAAAGACTTAGAACCGATAATTGCTTGGAACTTTGTTCGAAAGAATTCGAAGATTTTTGTAGGGAAGAAGGCATTGCTAGACACAAGATGGTACGTCACACGCCACAACAAAATGGGGTAGCCGAAAGAATGAATCGAACGTTGTTAGAACGAGCAATGAGTATGCTATCGAATGCCGGTTTGAGTAGTTTTTGGGCGGAAGCGATCAACACGACATGTTTTCTTATAAATCGTTCACCGGCTATGGCTATTGATTGCAAGACACCAATTGAAGTTTGGTCCGGCAAACCCGCAGATTATTCGGGTTTGAGGGTATTTGGGTGTCCGGCGTATTACCATGTGATTATGGTAAGCTAGAGCCAAGAGCCAAGAAAGGGGTGTTTACGGGATACGATGATGGCGTAAAAGGGTTTCGTGTTTGGTCTCCTTCGGAAAAGAAAGTAATCTTGAGTTGGGATGTTACTTTTGACGAAAGATCTATGGTACTTCAAAAGGATTTTTCAGAAATGGCCAAGAAGGTGGACAATGTTTTAGTCTTGATTCGTTGTCAAACGATGAGGATGACGATACTCAGGATGATGTTGTGAGTTTTGAAAATATGGATTCAATTGCTTGTAGTAGGAATTTTAAAAATTCAATTGGTTCCAGTGGCTCTCGACAATTGGAAGAAAATTCAAGTTTTGATTTTCAAAGTCAAAATTTGGATGTTGGTAATAATGGTTCATCTTCTCAAGGTCGAGCCGTGGATGTGTGTCATTCGTCTTTGGCTCGTAATCGATCAAGGAGACAAATAAAACCGCCGAACCTGTATGGTTTCGAAGATATGTTGGCCTACGCTTTACAAGTAGCGGAGGATGTTGATAATTCTAATGAACCGGCTACTTATGGTGAGGCTATTATTTCGAAAGAAGCGGGTTTATGGATCGGAGCAATGACGGAATAAATTGAATCGTTGTACAAGAATAAAACATGGGTTCTTGTGGATTTACCGAAAGGTATACGGGTCGTCGGATGTAAATGGATTTTCAAGAAGAAAGTCGGGTTGCCGAGTTCCGAAGAAATTAGATATAAAGCTCGTCTCGTGGCAAAGGGGTATAGCCAAAAAGAAGAGGTCGACTATAATAAGATATTCTCTCCCATAGTTCGACACATGTCAATTCGAGTTTTGCTATATATGGTTGCTCATTGGGACGTGGAATTGGAGCAATTAGACGTGAAGGCGGTGTTTCTTCACGGAGATCTTGACGAAGAAATCTTTATGGCTCAACCGGAAGGATTTGAAGTTCAAGAGTAGGAAAAATGTGTATGCCTTTTACGTAAATCTTTGTACGGGTTGAAGCAATCGCCAAGACAATGGTATAAACGGTTCGACAAATTTATGATAAAGATTGGATTTGTGAGAAGTCCATACGATTGTTGCGTTTATCACCAAAGGGTAAGTGACGGGTCGCTAGTTTATTTGCTAGTGTACGTTGATGATATGTTAATTGCGGCAAAAGACGCGTCGGAGATTATGAAATTAAAGAAGCTTCTTAATTCCGAGTTTGAAATGAAGGATTTAGGTCCGACTCGAAAAATCTTGGGGATGGAGATTTTGAGAGATCGCAAGAATAAGAAACTTTTCTTGGCCCAAAAGGATTATATTGAGAAGATTGTTTCACGGTTTGGAATGTCTTCGGCGGTAAATACTCAGCAAACCTTAGGATTGCTATGGTTTGTTCTTCAGAAATGTCACAAGATGAAGTAGATTTTATGTCTAATTAAGGTTCCGTACTCTAATGCAGTGGGTAGCCTTATGTATGCGATGATTTGCACAAGACCGGATTTGGAGTATTCGGTAAGTGTGGTTTCTCGTTATATGGCCAAGGAAAGAACATTAGGTAGCGGTCAAGAGAGTTTTTCGGTATTTGAAAGGCACATCCGATGTGGGTTTAATCTACTGTGGCAATCGGAATTGTGAAGTAACCGGTTATTCCGATTCGGACTATGCCGGAGATTTAGTTAATCGAAGGTCGTTAACCGGGTATGTGTTTACTTTTGGAAGTGTGGTTGTAAGTTGGAAGGCAACTCTCCAATTGACGGTTGCTCTATCAACTACCGAAGCCGAGTACATGGCATTGACGGAAGCAGCAAAGGAAAGGATTTGGTTTAAAGGTCTAGTTGGAGACCTTGGAATCCGTCAAGATCAAGCTTTGGTATATTGTGATAGTATGAGTGCAATTTCTTTGGCGAAAGATCATGTGTTCTATGATCGTACCAAACATATTGATGTTCGTTACCATATTATTCGTTCCGAGGCGAGAGTAAAGGTAAAGAGGATCGTGGCATAACAATATACGTTTTGAATTTTAAATGGTATCATGTCTAATATACAAGTAATTTTAGTATAATTAACCAGGGTATCCAAACCGGATATCAGAAATTTTTGTTATCCGAAATTTCGGATACCGGATTATACGAATATTCATATTTTTTATAATTAATCAAATATTTAAATAGCTAAAATACAAATTCATATATCAAAATACATATTAAAGATAAATATGTCACAAACTAAATGTATCCGGAATGATTTTACTCAAAACGACTAAAAATAGATTAAAAAACTAAGATATATAATATAATAGTTAATAAATCTATAATATCAAGATAAAACTAAAAAAATACATTAGAATAATAATTAACATTCAATATTATGTAACTAATCAATACTAAACATAAATCAAATTTTTAAATGTTTTTTGTTTGGACTTTCAGATGTCTGAAAATTTGGAAATTTACTATCCGAATCCGGAATTTTGGATATCCAAAAATCCGGAATTTCGAATCGGATATTCAGATATTTATTTTCGGATATAAATTTTTATGAACACCCCTGTAATTAGTCATTCATATAATGGATAATTACAAAAATAGCCAAATATGAAAAGTTTATTCACTTTTTAGCCACTTTTTATGAAAATTACCAACATAGCCACAATTTACGTGACCTCCTTTACGTGATAGCCACAGTTTACGTTACTTGTACTTTTTTTTAATTTTTTATTGCATTACGTTACAAAAGTAGTTTGGTCACGTAAATTATTGTACTTTACGTGACCATTTCAAACTTTTGCTCCTTCCCAATAAAAAGTTGGTGGGATGTCTTTTCAAGGTAAATTCAGCATTTATAATTTACCTACCCCAATATTTACCATCTTCTTAAATAAACTTCTTTTCTCTTTTACTCCACCGGGAAGACAATTTACTCCACCGGGAAGACGAGCGGACGATTCACCGGCGAAGAGGACGAAGCGACTGTAGATCGTACCGCGAAGCAAGCAGCTCCGGCAAAGCAGACGAAGGCGAAGGCAGCAGCGGCTACGCCGGCGAAGCGACTGTAAGTTTTTTTTCGGTACACAATAGTTTTGCTTGTTGGTTTACCGACATGTTTTGAGATTTTTCAGAAACTTTATCTAGGTTACCGACATGCTTGTTGGTTTACCGACTGTAAGTTTATTTTCAGAAACTTGTTGGTTTACCGACATGTGCTTTGATCCAAAATGAAAGTTTTCTGTTTTTGAAAGCATTTAATTTCTAGGTTATATGTATTTTTAGCATGTGTATTTGTCCTTTGATCCAAAATGCCTTTCAGAAACTTTATCTAGGTTACCGACATGCTTGTTGGTTTACCGACTGTAAGTTTATTTTCAGAAACTTGTTGGTTTACCGACATGTCCTTTGATCCAAAATGAAAGTTTTCTATTTTTGAAAGCATTTAATTTCTAGGTTATATGTATTTTTAGCATGTGTATTTGTCCTTTGATCCAAAATGCCGCAAGTTTTCTGTTTTTGAAAGCATTTAATATGTAGGTTTATGTATTTTTAGCATGTGTATTTGTTGTTTGATCCAAAATGCCGCAAGTTTTGTGTTTTTGAAAGCATTTAATATCTAAAATGGAACTTTTCTGTCAATGTATATGAGATTCTCCACACCACTGTATGAATGTAAAAGACATGTATAGAAGGTAAAAAAAAATCTGGATAAGAGCCCACTGTATGAATGTAAAAGACGTATATAGAAGCATATTCAGTATCATGACTTATGTTTCTCTATGTATTTGACACTTCCATTTGCCAATTTGATCACCAAATCTACATGATTGAAATACTTGTGTAGTTCTTATTTATCTACTCTTCCCTCTTATACATTCTTTAAATTCTCCCCATTTGTAATATTAAAGCATTATAAAATTTACTCTTGCAACATACCATATGTTTTCTGTTTACTTAAATTTGTTTTCCCAATTTTCTGTTTACTTAAATTTGTTTTGCCAATTTACTCCCCATTTGCCAATTTTCTGTTTACTTAAATTTGTTTTGCATATACTTATGAATTTGTTTTGCAATTGTTTGTGAGGACTATATGAGGTGTTTTGTGTTTGTCTCAAACGTTAGTTGCTTTCATTAGTTTCCAACATTATGATTTCACCATATTTTTGTTAGATGGACCTCATTACTTTCATGGAGTTGACTAACAAAGTATGCCGTCTTCTCGTTAAACCACATCTTTTGCTTGGAAACTGGTTTTGGGACCCCTTGTTTGGTCTTTCCAATGATGGCTGCTTGGAAGGAGAGGTGAGACATGTTGTTTGTCTAGGATTATATTGTACTTTCATGAATAATAGTATTACAATATGTTAAATATGTGAATAGGTGTTGGATTGCTGGTCACGTGCCATGCTCACGTATAGGCCACTTGGCGCAAGGTGGACGATAATGCCACCTTATTTTGCCAATATGATTGGTAGTTGGTGGGATATACGTGGAATGGCCAACGGAGAATTAGTGCCATATCCTGCATGGGCAGATGTTGACGTTGTAAGTATTTTGTGTGTTTTCTTTTACTTTTTAGTTAGTTTACAAAGTTGAAACATTGACAATTGACCTACACTTTTTTTGGTTATAGGTGTTCTTTCCTGTTTGTGTTGACAATGTTCATTGGGTAGCGGCAGAGATGGACCTACATGCTTGGACTATTAGAGTGTATGATAGTCGTCGCTCTGATAATCATATCAACCGGATACGGGTTATCATGCGTCACTTTGCAGGCCGTCTACAGAAGTTTTTGGGACAGATCGGTTACTTCCCTCGTATGCAACTTTAGACTCCGCGTAGGATGGCAATCACTACGAATTTGATGTTGATTGTTCCCAAGAACACCCAGCCGGTGATTGCGGCGTGTTTGCTTGTGTGTTTATACATACACGCATACTTGGATTGGGTGTGGTATCGGTCCGTGATCCACGTGATTTGGCTCGTGACTATCGTCGTCTAATGAGTCAGACTTTATACAACCAGCGTATCGATGATGATGATGATGGCCAGTCTTCCCCATCTGTCTCATACTTTCCACCAGCAGCGCCAAACTTTTGACATTTAATGTTTGTTTAAGAATCATGTTTGCATGTTGCAAGAGACATTTTCTTTTGGTCTAAGTTTTTGTATCAACTATGCATGGCCATCTTGTTTTTGTATCAACTATGTGCAAGATGTATATCTAAGGACTTGAAATTAATTATTGTATATTGCGACTAGTTGTCATTATATACTGCATAGGTTTTGGTACACACGCATAACCAAATTTGCATAATATTCATAGTTAAAAGAAGTTACATAATATTGATTCGACAGTATTATCAATATTATCATATAAAAACACTTTATAGGTTTAAAGGTCACTTAATCTTGTAATGTTGTAGCTCGAAAATCCTTCTTCGTCAGTATGTGATTGTTGTGATTTCTGTGTCTTTGATGCCGGCTTAACTGAATGAGATGACGTAGATACATATGCCGACTCCCCTTTTGGAACTGGGGAAGGACAAGAAAGTCTAGTGTGTCCTGGTTTATGACACAGTGTACATTTTTTTTATTATTATCCTCCCCTTGCGAGCGTATACGATCTCGATTTCGTGGCCTTCCTGCTTGTCGTTTGTCCATTATCGGTGGTGTGACATTAAAGTTTTCAATTGGGATCTCCCATTCTGAAGGGTGTCCAACTGGATTTACCATCTCCTTGTATGAAGCTCTGTATACATCCGTCCTATACCATTTCATAGCCCACTCACTACAATCTGAAAGATTGTTATACCGTAACACTGCTATCAAGTGACCACATGGCAACCCTCATAGTTGCCAAACTCGACAACTACAACTACGCTCATACAAGTCCACAATTCCATCTTTCTTCCCATCAACAACATGAAAACGATATTCAGCAATTGGGTGCACCCTCCATGTCTGGCTCTTTGCGATCCGTTTTTCAACCTTTGCCTCTGCCCAAGGTGTTAGTGCATGCTCGAACTTTGCTGTGTCAAAAAATAATTTATTACAAATGTTATCAAAATTAAAAAAAAATAAAACCTATAAACATGAACAAAATACTACCTCCGTTATTTCTCCTAGTAAAGTACCATTGTTGTAATGTGGATCGAAAGAAATCGATCAACATAGTAATTGGTAGCTTACGGCTGTATCTGGAAAGAGCATTGATCGACTCAGCACTATTTGATGTCATGATGTTGTATCGCATTGCAGGACAGTACGCTCTGCTCCATCTCTCAAATCCCACATTTTCAAGTTGTTCAGCAATTCTCGGTAGAATGCATCGTAAGTCCGACATTACTTCCTCGAAATCAGAATGTCGATACGCTTTACATGCTTTCCAAAACAACCATTCGCTGTTAATAGTTTTTTTTGATTTGACACGTAGGTTCATGCATAGATGACGACAACAAATTCTGTGAAATGATTTCGAGAACACTTTTCGTATTGCTACGTCTATGGAATGTGCCCTATCTGATATAATGACTAGGTTTTCATCCTCACCTATGCATTCCTTTAACTTTGTCAAAAACCAAGTCCAAGCGTCTGCGCTCTCCGTCTTCCCCACACCATAAGCAATTGGAAGAATCTGGTTATTTCCATCCATATGGCCACTGCTAAGAACATCGTTCCTAGAAATCTTCCCTTTAGATGGGCTCCGTCGATTACAATTAGCGGTCGTAGATGCATGGAAAATGTACGTACCTACATATCATCAACCAAGAGGTTATTAAAAAGTTATTCATAAAAATAAACATAGGTGAATTGTTTCATACCGCACAACCAATTGCGACAAAGAATAGTTCAAAACGACCCATCGAATCAGTTTCAATGTGTGCTACACTGCCCGGATTTGTCTTAATCAAATTGTGACAATACACAGGTAGTCTCTCAAATGATTCCTCTGGGGAACCCCTCAACAATTGAAGTGCATAACACTTTGCTCGCCAAGCTTGCGCGTATGTAACATGGATCTTAAATCTTGCATTAATGTCTCTCTCAATCTCTTTTCCTCTATATATGCGGCTGTTACATTCCATGACTTCCTTCAAAATATGGCCAAGCCCTTTCTTGTTCGCTTGTCGATGATTCGGATGCACTTGTGTCCTAGAACATGTGTGTACATCATTAAACTTTCGGACCTGGAACATCTGTGATTCACCGATCACATTTGCCCGACAACACCAATCACATTTTTCAGAGACACAAACAACCTCATATCTCTTCTTGCTTGATCTAAGTGTTTTCATTTCAAAACCTTCTTCAAGACATTTCAACCCCAAGCATAGTTTTAAAGCTTCCTTGTTATTAAATATTTGACGGGTCTTGATATGTTTTGAGATCTCGTGTGAAACTGGAATCCTGGGAAGACCAATGCCAGGAGGCGGATTTTGAAGTGGTGGAGGCATACCCCAGAAATCATTTACCGCTTGCTTTTGATTGTTATGAACACGATATTCCTCTTCATTCGTATGCTCTCCATCGTTTTCATCTGTGTCATCTGTATCTTCTTTGTCCAAGTCTGAAATACCCAACATGTATTCGGTGTTTGGATCTACCAACTCGTTTTGTGATTCATTCCCAACAGGAGATATAGCGTTATCATCAATCAAGAATTCTCCTTCACCATAACCATCATCAGCTTCGTTTAGGTCACTTACTGCATCCGCAACGGCTGCTGGATCGGGCAAGCTTGATGACATAAACTTTTGGGTAGATTCGATGCAATGAGGGGCTATACTAAAAGAGTCAACAATGTACAACATAAAGACAACATCACGAGAGGTATTTAGAGCAAATCCCATAAAAGTTGAAACATCGTAGTCATTTAAAATCTCAACAACAATCCCATGAGGGGGAATTTTGTAAGATAACTTCAATCGACGTTGGAAATAAACATTCAACTTGCTCTCCAAAAGATCAAGAAGTTGAAAATATGTGATATCAATGGGGACATGCAGAACACGCCTCATTAAATCCAAAGGGAGATACTCCATTTGACCATTTATTGAATTCCACGAACCACCGGTGCAAACAAATATCATAACTGATGCCATTTAAACAAATATTTCTTAACAATTATAGATCACAAACAATGAGAACAATGAAACAATCCATCTCGGAAGGAATTGTAGTAGGCAATAAAAGAAGTTTCTGAAATTTATCCTTATGCTAGAAAATTCAAAGTACAAGTAAAGATTTTACGTGACCGGTTACGTTACCAAAAGATTTGGTAACGATATTCCATTGTGGTACTATTTTGTCGTTTTCCACCTTCAAGGTACAAAAAAAGATTTTACGTGACCGGTTACGTTACCAATAGATTTGGTAACGATATTTCCTTTTGGTACTATTTTGTCGTTTTCCACCTTGAAGGTACAAAAAAACATTTTACGTGACCGGTTACGTTACCAAAAGATTTGGTAACGATATTCCCTTTTGGTAAGATTTTGTCGTTTTCCAACTTACTATTTTGTCGTTTTCCACGTTCAAGGTACAAAAAAGATTTTACGTGACCGGTTACGTTACCAATAGATTTGGTAACGATATTCCCTTTTGGTACTATTTTGTCGTTTTCCACATTCAAGGTACAAAAAAATATTTTACGTGACCTGTTACGTTACCAAAAGATTTGTTAACGATATTCCCTTTTGGTACTATTTTGTCGTTTTCCACCTTGAAGGTACAAAAAAAGATTTTACGTGACCGGTTACCTTACCAAAAGATTTGGTAACGATATTCCCTTTTGGTACGATTTTGTCATTTTCCAACTTCAAGGTAAAAAAAAGATTTTACGTGACCGGTTACGTTACCAAAAGATTTGATAACGTAATTCCCTTTTGGTACGATTTTGTCGTTTTCCACCTTGAAGGTACAAAAAAATATTTAACGTGACCGGTTACGTTACCAAAAGATTTGGTAACGATGTGACACCCTTGCCACAACAACCACCAATTACAATACACCCAGGATTAATCATCAACATGCAATAACATAATGATCTGATAACCTAGATTTAAGTGCGGAAGCATTAAAACATAAATAAAGTGGTGCAACAAGTGTCAAACACCCTACGGTGCTATCAGGTACCAAGTCTAGGTCTACACACCCATACATTTATTACAATCATCCAGAATATATTACAACATTTGTCCCACAACATAATTACCGATTAAATAGCAGATATCTTCCAAATCTTCCAAATCGACCTAACTAGAAGGTCCAGCAGTAGATTTCCCTTTTCCTGAAAAAAAAAATACAACAACTAAAACGTAAGCGAATGCTTAGTGAATACAAAGATTGCGCATATTATAAATATTTATGAAGCCCAAGAGTAACCCCGACGACAAACGTCGTATACTCTCTTCGTACACCAAGTACGGACCAGAGCCGCAGCCCCTTCGAGCCCAAAGCTCGGCATTTACACATACCATCTGAGACAAACGAACGATCGGGGATGACATACTGCCTACCGGACCTGGAGGGATCAGCTCCAGCGTCATATAGCACAGTAACATCAGAGTTAACGATGCGACCCACCGGTCCATCACTAGATGCACAACAATCGAACGGACATGCAACAAGTAAGAATGTGCATCTAAATCTACGCAAGTTAGTAGAAATCCAACCAAACAAGTGAAACAACAGGTCTCAGCAGGCAAAGCTTAACATAAATCAGATATAATCATGCGAAATCTACTGTACTCACAGTGGGTGCGTATTATCTTTAAACCGATATTATTTCTCTTCGGGCTTTCAACCGGATTCCACCAAGTACCCCACTGTGGGTTAAACAACACCACAAGGGACCTGTTATATCAATTACAACAAATTCCTCATATCATTATCCGTTTAATTCATAAAAATCAAGTCTCGTAAGTTTTGCAACGTTTTCCCCCATTTCGGGTCTACATTCAAATTTAACCCATAACTAAGTTTGAAACCCATTTCAAGTTCACAACTTGTCCTTTGAATAATTCTTGCCATTTTATGTGTTGTTTATAAGTTCCATTCAAATTATACAAGTTTAGAGAGTATATTTCTCAATTTTAGGCATTAAACTCGAATTTAATGGGTTAGATTCGAAATTAATCATCAGATTCGAACCCCATGGTCAGATTCGAACCATACTTCGAATCTATCATCAGATTCGAACTCCCCCCATCAGATTCGAACTCATCTTCGAATCTAATGTCAGATTCGAAGCCTCCCCCTTAGAATCTAATAGTACAACTTCGAATCTAGCACCAAACTCGAGTCTGTTCTTACATTTCGACTCTGTTCTTGACATATTCGAGTCTGTTCATCATTTTAACTTAAATCCTTCATTTCTAAGGCCTAAAATCAGTGTTATATCATGTATGATGCATATATTCGATTCTACTATGCATATAGTATCATAATCCAGCAACATTTCAAGCAAAACAAACTTAAATTTGCATAAAATGATAGATTCGAGATTCTTGTTCTTCAAAACCGAAACCGTAACTTAAAAAGGATCGATTCTTACCTCAATTCGCATGAAATCTGAAATCCGTTTGTAGATTACTGTTGTACTCCTCGATACCTTTCCGATGACGTATAATTCTCGAAAATCCGACGGTCGGTTTGTGATTTATCTTAGAGAGATGTAGAGAGAAAATTTCTAGAGAGATAGAGTAGAGAGAGAGTGTAAACTAGAAAATGAAGCCTATTGCCCTTTATATACTACTTTCGTCATTTTGCACATTTCATCACCCGACTTAACCGGTTCCATAAAATACCGATTTAATCTTAAATTTATCATAAATAACTTTTAAATTCATAATAATCCACAAAATTGATTCTGAGTTCAATTTTATTAAAAATAACAACAAACTTTGCTAAATATCCAAATACATAATAATCACCCAAATTCAACCTTAAATATAAATTTTCCACTTAATTAGTCAAAATACATCAAAATTAATTCCGTGGATGTTACAGCATGGGCTCCACCACGCTCAACTTCGTCCTCGAAGTTACTCGGACTCAAACAGTTTCGGATATTTTCTTAACATTTCTGACTTAGTTTCCCATTTATGATTTGCTCCTTTATGATGCTTCCAACGTACAAGCACCATTTCTATCTCCTTACTTCTTAATTTCTTCATCTTAGTATCTAACACACACTCCGGCTCTTCAACATACCGGAGCCTTTCATCAACTTGTAGTTCAGTATGGTCGGCCCAATCCTCGTTTCCAGTGTTAAACGATTTTCGAAGATTCCCAACGTGGAATACTGGATGTACGCCCGACATCCCTTCAGGCAATTCTAATCGATATGACTGATTTCCAACTTTTTCAACAATCTTAAAGGGTCCGACAAATCTCGGAGCCAACTTGCCCCTCTTAACAAAACGAGTAACACCCCTCATGGGTGATACTTTCAAATAGACCCAGTCATTCACTTCAAAATTGATCGGCTTGTGCCTCCGATCATAGTAACTTTTCTGACGATCCTGGGCCGCCTTCATGTTCTGCCTAATCAACTGTATCTTCTCGTTTGTTTCCTGAAGCAAGGCCGGCCCAACGATTGGTGTTTCACCCGTTTCTCTCCAACATGTAGGAGTCCTACATTTCCTTCCATACAAAGCCTCGAACGGAGCTTTCTTAATCGTAGCGTGGTAACTGTTGTTATACGAAAATTCTATGAGTGGCAGATGATCGTCCCAATTGCCACCGAGATCTAACACACATGATCTCATCATGTCTTCAAGCGTTAAGATGGTCCGCTCACTCTGACCATCAGTTTGCGGGCGTTAAGCTGTACTCATTGCAATCCTTGTCCCTAACCCTTCTTGCAAAGCCGACCAAAAATTTGAAGTAAACCGGCTGTCCCGGTCCGATACTATGGACTTAGGCACTCCATGCCTAGAAACTATCTCGTTCATGTAAATTTGAGCCAATCTTTCAAGTGAGTAATTTTCTCTAATTGGTATAAAATGAGCCGACTTTGTTAACCGATCCACGATTACCCAAACCGCATCATGCTGTCGCTTAGTCTTCGGCAGTTTCGTAACAAAATCCATAGTAATGTGCTCCCACTTCCATTCCGGAATAGGAAGCGGCTGCATACTGCCGTACGGTTGTTGATGTTCGGCCTTTACCAACCGGCAAGTCCTACATCGTTCAACATACTGGCCGATATCCTTCTTCAATCCCGGCCACCAAAAGTCTGCCTTTAAGTCGTTGTACATCTTTGTGCTCCCGGGATGTACAGAAAATTTAGATTGATGCGCTTCTTCAATGATAACATTTCTCATACCACCATATTTCGGCACCCAAATTCTTCCGTACACACCTTTTATACCAGACTCGCTCGTTTCCATATTCTTTAAATGTATCCTAACATCCTCAGCTCCAATATTCTCCTCTTTCAAGGCTTCTTTCTGAGCAGCCTTGACATCATCAATTATCGTGGAGGTCAACATTGTAGAAGTCATCATATAACAGAAATCCTTAGCATACGCTTTCCGGCTCAAGGCATCGGCTACTACATTAGCCTTTCCGGGATGGTACAGTATCTCACAATCGTAGTCTTTAATAAGCTCCATAGACCTACGTTGTCTCATATTAAGTTCCTTCTGGCTAAAGATATACTTCAAGCTCTTATGGTCCGTATAAAGTTGACACTTAGTACCGTACAGGTAGTGCCTCCATAATTTCAATGCAAACGTTACTGCAGTCAACTCGAGATCATGAGTCGAATAATTCTTCTCATGCTGCTTCAACTGTCTTGAAGCATACGCTATAACCTTCCCACGCTGCATCAATACAGCACCTAATCCCAACCTTGAAGCATCGGTATACACCACGAAGTCATCATTACCTTCTGGTAAAGCAAGTATCGGTGCTTCACTCAAAGTCTTCTTTAAAACGTCAAACGCCTCTTGCTGCACAGTCTCCCAAACAAAAGGCGCATTCTTCTTCGTTAAAGCAGTCAAAGGAACTGCAACCTTAGAAAAATCTTTGATAAATCTCCGATAGTATCCTGCCAACCCCAGGAAACTTCTAACCTCAGTAGCTGAACACGGCGGCTCCCAGTTCTTTATTGCTTCAACCTTAGCCGGATCTACCGAAATCCCGGCTCCAGAAATTACATGCCCTAAAAACTGTATCTGTTGTAGCCAAAACTCGCACTTTGAGAATTTGGTGTACAACCTTTCTTTTCTTAACAACTCCAACAGTTCTCTCAGATGTTCAGCATGTTCTGCTTCAGACTTAGAATATACCAGTATATCATCAATAAACACTATCACCGACTTATCCAACATCGGTCTACAAACCCTATTCATCAAGTCCATAAAGACAGCCGGGGCATTGGTTAACCCAAAAGGCATAACCAAGAACTCGTAATGCCCATAACGTGTCCTAAATGCTGTCTTAGGCACATCCTCTTCTCGAACTTTCAGTTGATGGTACCCCGATCTCAGATCAATCTTAGAAAATACACAAGCGCCATGTAACTGATCAAACAAGTCGTCTATCCTCGGCAGAGGATACTTGTTCTTAATCGTCAATTTATTCAGCTCCCGGTAATCTATGCACATCCTCATCGTGCCATCTTTCTTCTTTACAAACAGTACCGGAGCTCCCCACGGCGATGAACTCGGCCGAATAAAGCCCTTGTCCAATAACTCCTGAAGTTGTGTCATCATTTCTTTCATCTCGGTTGGGGCAAGACGATAAGGAGAACGAGCTACCGGTGCAGCTCCGGGGATCAGATCAATTCGAAACTCAACTTGTCTCACAGGCGGCACGCCAGACAAGTCTTCCGGAAACACATCCGGGAATTGTGAAACAACCGGCACATTGGCCAAAGTTCTCTTCTCTGCCTTAGCATCAATCGCATATGCTAAGTACGCATCACATCCCTTTGCAACAAGCTTTCGAGCTTTTGCAATAGTAAGCAAACACAGATCCCCGCTTCTCCTATCCTCATATATACATATCTCACGCCCCTCCGGGGTAGTTATCTTTATCATTCGGCTCTTACACACTATGTGGGCTTCATTCTCGATCAACCAGTCCATCCCGACTATGACATCAAACTCACTGAATTCTATCGGTATCAAGTCCAAATTGAAGACTACATCTTCAATTACTAACGTGCAGTTACGGTAGACATGATCTACTTTTACTAGAGTGTTGCTAGCAGTTTCTATATCAAGAACAGCAGATAATCTAGATAATGGCATGGCAATTCTTTGTGCAAACATAGTAGAAACAAACGACCTATTGGCACCCGAATCAAATAAAACTCGTGCAGGCATAGAATTAACTATGAACGTACCCGTGACGACCTCCGGATTTTCCCTTGCTTCCTCTGCAGTTATCTGAAAAGCACGAGCAGGTGCCCTCTGTGACTGACCCCGGCGGTTAACTGAACCACCACTCGAACCTCCAGACGAGCGTGTTGATGATGGGACAGCAGCCGTTGGAGCATTCTTTCTACAATTTCTGCTATAGTGACCCCACACCCCACACTTATAGCAAGCATCACCCTTCCTTGGGCAGTCATTCTGAAAATGGCCCAACTCCCAACAGCAAAAACAAGCACGTCCGTTAGGGCATTTGCCAAAATGCTCCTGATGACATTTATTGCAATATTGCGGCTCAGTGTTGATGGAGTATGCACGCGCACGACCGCGATCAGATGAACCAGATTGTCGGCGATACGACTGTTGAGGTGAGTACTGTGAAGATCGGGAAGAACCAGAATATCCTCCCTCCCTTTGGCGCTTCGGCGGTGATGGCTGTGTCGGATTGGTGGAAGCAGCAGCAGACCCAACAGAGTAGCCTGACATAATCAAAATCTGCTCTACATTTCTGGCAGCCTCAAGTAAGCCAGCAAATGTAGGGTAACGAACATTGCTCATGACCCTCCTAATCTCAATGTCAAGACCAGCCTCAAACCTGGTCACTTTCCTTTCTTCGGTGTCCACCTGATGAGGTGCGAACAGACTTAACCTCGTGAACTCCACAGCATATTGGGACACCGTCTTCGTCCCCTGTACCAGCGCCATAAACCTTGCTTCTAATCTCCGACGCTCATCAATCGGACAGTATTGCTGAGTGAATAAGTCCTTGAACTCAGCCCAAGTCATAACCGAAACTTTCTCTAATGTTAAAGCGTTCACCATGGCATTCCACCACATGATTGCATCATTCGTGAACATCGCAGTTGCATAACGAACCATGTCCTTCTCAGCACAGTCGCTGATTCGGAATGTTCGCTCAGTTGCTGTTATCCATTCCAGTGCAGCAACAGCATCCCCTAAACCGTTAAACTCTACAGCTCCATTTCCTTTAAAATCCTTAAACCGACAACCCCTGGGCTTATCAGATGACCCAGTGTTGTCATCTTGTTCCTCATTAATTCCTTCTCTTTCTTTTTCTTTGTTCTTCCTTTTATCTTCCCTTCGCTTAGTTTCGGCCTCATCTCGAGCCCGAAACTGCTCTTGAATCATCTCTCTTTGCTCAGCCATCATGGCTAGCATCATTTCTCTCGTCTCTTCAGGTGTCATTCCTCCTCCAGACATGTTCTGAAATACGAAACATATAACTTATTTAGCAACATGTCATAAATTTAAAGACACCATTCATTTGTCCCGTATGATAGTCAATTTCTTATAATTACTAGATCATAACCTATCTTAGTTCAGATCATTACTTAGCATCACTACATATCATCACCTAATGTTTGAGATCAAGACCTCACGGACACTTGAATCTCAAACTACTGCTCTGATACCATCTCGTGTGACACCCTTGCCACAACAACCACCAATTACAATACACCCAGGATTAATCATCAACATGCAATAACATAATGATCTGATAACCTAGATTTAAGTGCGGAAGCATTAAAACATAAATAAAGTGGTGCAACAAGTGTCAAACACCCTACGGTGCTATCAGGTACCAAGTCTAGGTCTACACACCCATACATTTATTACAATCATCCAGAATATATTACAACATTTGTCCCACAACATAATTACCGATTAAATAGCAGATATCTTCCAAATCTTCCAAATCGACCTAACTAGAAGGTCCAGCAGTAGATTTCCCTTTTCCTGAAAAAAAATACAACAACTAAAACGTAAGCGAATGCTTAGTGAATACAAAGATTGCGCATATTATAAATATTTATGAAGCCCAAGAGTAACCCCGACGACAAACGTCGTATACTCTCTTCGTACACCAAGTACGGACCAGAGCCGCAGCCCCTTCGAGCCCAAAGCTCGGCATTTACACATACCATCTGAGACAAACGAACGATCGGGGATGACATACTGCCTACCGGACCTGGAGGGATCAGCTCCAGCGTCATATAGCGCAGTAACATCAGAGTTAATCGATGCGACCCACCGGTCCATCACTAGATGCACAACAATCGAACGGACATGCAACAAGTAAGAATGTGCATCTAAATCTACGCAAGTTAGTAGAAATCCAACCAAACAAGTGAAACAACAGGTCTCAGCAGGCAAAGCTTAACATAAATCAGATATAATCATGCGAAATCTACTGTACTCACAGTGGGTGCGTATTATCTTTAAACCGATATTATTTCTCTTCGGGCTTTCAACCGGATTCCACCAAGTACCCCACTGTGGGTTAAACAACACCACAAGGGACCTGTTATATCAATTACAACAAATTCCTCATATCATTATCCGTTTAATTCATAAAAATCAAGTCTCGTAAGTTTTGCAACGTTTTCCCCCATTTCGGGTCTACATTCAAATTTAACCCATAACTAAGTTTGAAACCCATTTCAAGTTCACAACTTGTCCTTTGAATAATTCTTGCCATTTTATGTGTTGTTTATAAGTTCCATTCAAATTATACAAGTTTAGAGAGTATATTTCTCAATTTTAGGCATTAAACTCGAATTTAATGGGTTAGATTCGAAATTAATCATCAGATTCGAACCCCATGGTCAGATTCGAACCATACTTCGAATCTATCATCAGATTCGAACTCCCCCCATCAGATTCGAACTCATCTTCGAATCTAATGTCAGATTCGAAGCCTCCCCCTTAGAATCTAATAGTACAACTTCGAATCTAGCACCAAACTCGAGTCTGTTCTTACATTTCGACTCTGTTCTTGACATATTCGAGTCTGTTCATCATTTTAACTTAAATCCTTCATTTCTAAGGCCTAAAATCAGTGTTATATCATGTATGATGCATATATTCGATTCTACTATGCATATAGTATCATAATCCAGCAACATTTCAAGCAAAACAAACTTAAATTTGCATAAAATGATAGATTCGAGATTCTTGTTCTTCAAAACCGAAACCATAACTTAAAAAGGATCGATTCTTACCTCAATTCGCACGAAATCTGAAATCCGTTTGTAGATTACTGTTGTACTCCTCGATACCTTTCCGATGACGTATAATTCTCGAAAATCCGACGGTCGGTTTGTGTTTTATCTTAGAGAGATGTAGAGAGAAAATTTCTAGAGAGATAGAGTAGAGAGAGAGTGTAAACTAGAAAATGAAGCCTATTGCCCTTTATATACTACTTTCGTCATTTTGCACATTTCATCACCCGACTTAACCGGTTCCATAAAATACCGATTTAATCTTAAATTTATCATAAATAACTTTTAAATTCATAATAATCCACAAAATTGATTCTGAGTTCAATTTTATTAAAAATAACAACAAACTTTGCTAAATATCCAAATACATAATAATCACCCAAATTCAACCTTAAATATAAATTTTCCACTTAATTAGTCAAAATACATCAAAATTAATTCCGTGGATGTTACAAACGATATTCCCTTTTGGTACGATTTTGTCGTTTTCCACCTTGATGGTACAAGTAAAGATTTTACGTGACCGGTTACGTTACCAAAAGATTTGGTAACGATATTCCCTTTTGGTACGATTTTGTCGTTTTCCACCTTGATGGTACAAGTACGTGATGAAGATTTTACGTGACCGGTTACGTTACCAAAAGATTTGGTAACGATATTCCCTTTTGGTACGATTTTGTCGTTTTCCACCTTGATGGTACAAGTAAAGATTTTACGTGACCGGTTACGTTACCAAAAGATTTGGTAACGATATTCCCTTTTGGTACGATTTTGTCGTTTTCCACCTTGATGGTACAAGTAAAGATTTTACGTGACCGGTTACGTTACCAAAAGATTTGGTAACGATATTCCCTTTTGGTACGATTTTGTCGTTTTCCACCTTGATGGTACAAGTAAAGATTTTACGTGACCGGTTACGTTACCAAAAGATTTGGTAACGATATTCCCTTTTGGTACGATTTTGTCGTTTTCCACCTTGATGGTACAAGTAAAGATTTTACGTGACCGGTTACGTTACCAAAAGATTTGGTAACGATATTCCCTTTTGGTACAAAACGTTGGATATAAATTTACAAAGCATTTGTGTAGAATAAGAAGTTCAAGAAATTATTCAAAGACAATGTCTTACTGTACAACCAATCAAGGATGGAGAAGATGCAATTGCGGTGACGTAGTACGTGAGTGGACGTCATGGTCGTACGACAATCCGGGTAGGAGGTTTAAGCGATGCCCTAACTTTTCGGTAAGTTATGAATATACGAATACATTGTTTTTTACATACTCAAAAGTATGATTAATAATTATGTGCATAGCATGGTAGATCTCAATGCGGATATTTTGAATGGATTGATCCTGAAATCCGGAGTGAATGGTACAAATCAACCTTGTACGATCTAAATCAGCGTGTAACACGTAGACGTAAAGATGAAGATTTGAAAGACACAAATGATATTAGAATTGTTGAGCTTGAACAGGAGTTGATTTTATTCAAGGACAAACTAGATTTTGAAGTTAACATTTGTAGAAAAAAATTAAACATTTACAAAAGGTGTATTGTTGTACTTTTAGGAGTCATTACAATTCTAGTACTAATACTGTTTTTTTCATCTAGCAACACTAAGACAACTGGCTATCGAAAGGCGTTGCCATGAAATTTTAGTACTATGTTTGGTTTATCCATTCCATATGAACAAATGTGAATTTTATTCCTGCAAATATTTGTGTTTATCGTAGTACAAAATCCACCTATACATATAGATATGAAACAAAACATGTTGTAATCTCACATAACAACAAGTGTTACATCAAAACCGGCTACAAAATAGATGAAACACAAGAGTTAAATACACATAAAAAGTTGTGTTATATTTACATTCCAAAACTAAATGACATCAAAACAGGCCACAAAATGGATGGAACACAAGTGTTAAATACATGTATAGATTTGTGTGTTATCTTTACATCCCAAAAGTAAATGACATCAAAACAGGCCGCAATAAGCCAACAAAGATGTTGTAATCCTGCAAGTTAAAAAAATTGAATTAATTAACTACATACATATATTTAAAATGAATCACACACACACACACACACACACACACACACACACACACACACACATATATATATATATATATATATATATATATATATATATATATATATATATATATATATATATATATATATATATATATAATATAAAAATGAGTGTTTATGAAATGACTTACTAGAATTCAATCAACGGTAGTGTTGAGTTGATTGATGTCAACGGTAGCACCGGTTGACCTGAGACACTGTCAATACGTAAATCATAAAACGTTTGTGCCATTACGCGACGATAAACCATCGCTAGCTCTGGCGGATGAGCCGCAGACATGACAGCATTACCCATAATACGTCGGTGGATGAACATGCAGGTATACACACCACAATCACCAAAAGATGACATTTGTTGTGCGCAGTGTGGATCGTAATTCATCTTCAACTTAATATCCATTGGTTGTATACCCTTAGCTTGAAAGTAACCAATATTCTCTAAAAAGGGCGTAACTTGCGCCCAAACACATCCAAAATCTTTGCTATTTTCACTTTATTCCGTGCACTCCTTAGGCTGTCAAAAACATTTACAGTCCATGTGTCCATTTGTATCTCACCTGCTACCCAATGTGTGTTCTCAATATTTATTGGCAGATAAACCTGAAACAATGTTAACTATGATCTCAATATTTGTATCTCGCATTTAAAGAATTATCAGACCTACATGCTTGATTTTAAGAGGTTTGTATGAAGTTGTTTTGTGTACTTACATGATCTACATCCTTCCAAGCAGGGTATAACTCATGAGACCCATCTGCAAATTTTTGAAATTCTGGATTCTTGTCCATGTAACTCATGAAGTCATGAGACATGAAACTCCACTTGTCCAAGGAACCCCTACACCTGAGCAACACTAATGCCCATGAGGTAATAACCTGTTTCACAAAGGGTAGAAAATCTTATAAAGTAACCATCCACTTGTTGATTTACATAACAATGGGTTCCAAAACAATAGATAATCTTATAATCCAACGATAACTTCCATGAAAGGTATTATATTTATAGTTTGATAATAAAAACATACCTCTCCATCTAACCATCCACTTGATGATATACATAGCAATGGGTCCCAAAACCAATTTTCTAAACACATGCCTGGACGGACAAGGATCCTGCATTCCTTCTCTTTTTGCTTCATAAAAGTGTCCAAGTCCATATCCAGCATACGCTTTGAAGTGCATGTCAAATCTTTTTCAGAAGATTTATCCGCTTGATATGGCATAACAATTTGAGCAACCTTTTTTTTAGTACCATAACGTTTGAGAAAAGCCGATCGTACAACAATCCATGGAGATTGTAGGACTGCAGCCGGTCGTTTTAACCGCTTTTCACGTCGTTCAACCAATGTTGGTGAAGGAGTCGGTGTCAAATCCATTATAGGTGAAGAGTTGCTCTGAACCGGGTCTGGTGCACTAGCCCCTGATGAGGTAAGAAGTGGATCAACCGGTGATGTAAGGCTTTGGGGACTAACAGTACTTGTGTGCACCATCTGCTCCAACTAAACACAAAGAAATAAACGATTAATGCTGATCAGAAACAAATAAATTATCTAGTTGATGTAGCGAGACATGTGCACCTTGCTTGGTGATGTAAGGCTCGTCATGGAATCAACAGTAGGTTTATGCACTGTCAAAGAATCGACAGACGAAACATGCATAGTCGGGGAGTCTGTTGATTGTACCTAAATGTGTATGAAATGACGTTCATTTATAAGCTGCTTAACATATTATTGACGTTCATGATAACTTTCATTTACTTGTCTCACCGGATATGGGGTGTCAACTGCTTCAACTTCTGTGCCGTCCAACATTTTCTGCGTAAAAGGTTTTTATCAGCATTAATAAAACTTGTTTGTAATAGAAAATAACTAAAAGAAATGTTTGAAAAGGACCTTTGAACACATCTCGAGATGTCTCTCGTACAACTCAAGTGTTCGCTGCACTTTCAAAGACAGCGTTGCATTTTGCTCTCTAAGATGAGCATTTGCCAGAAGAAGCCCTGAATTTTGTTCCACGAGCTTCAAATGTTCGGCCTCCAATGCAGACATACGATCCAACAATTCTTTGACAGATTCATTGACGGGGACATCAGAATCAGCATCCGTTATTAAAATAGGAGATGAAACAAATAAACTCTCAATGTCGTCTTGCTTGTTAAAGAAGTCTTCGCTCTCCTTCCACCACCATTCATTTTTTTCTTCAACAGTCGCTGTAATCTGATGCGGCAAATTGTCCTCCTATTTATAACATAAACATGCATTATCAGTTAAACATTATTAAAAGAGCTTGCATTATGGAAAAAAGACCAAAAGAGAGATGAACAAACATCGCCAACATCAAAAACTACGCGGACTTCATCGATAGTGATTGATGCCTTCTTGTGCCAAGACAACGCACGAGGAATAACACCTACTTCATGCTTGAATACTTTTCTTGCGGTAACAGAAAATATCTCTAAGATCCATGTCTAGATCGCAACAAAAATATTATGATTTATCAGATTCAACGCACAACGTATAAACACCTCAAATGTGCTTATAAAGAGTTATGTATAAAAATAAAAGGTTGCAAAATAAAACGCAACTCACTCGGAATGGATGAAGAAAACCATGTATAGTGTACCGCATGGTCTTTTCGCCATCAGCTCTACTCGATCGTCTCTCAAGTGCATCATCCAGATGACTATACGTCTTCTTCCAAATGTAGGAACCCCATGGAAAGTCATTCCAATCATTGAAATTTTCTACCAATTGTAAAACTCCTTCATGTACCTACAGACAATAAGTGTTTAAATATTTTATAATATACCGGAAGTCTATTGTTTACCATGTGTCCAAATTGGATAACATACCGGAAGTCTATTTTCTCGACCAAGAAACCCCTCCTCCAACATGAGCAGCAAACTAACACGTACTACATCATTACATGATAATCTGTTCAAACCACCTTTATAAAATATATCTCTGATGTCGGATATTTGAATACGACGCTTGGCTTTACAACTTGTTAATACTCGATCCCTAAATGTTGAGGAACATTCTCATGCATTGGGTAACTCTTGATTACCAAACTTCAAGCCAGATACCAAACAAAACTCCCTCGGACCAAATCGAAAATTCTTTCCGCCAACTCTAAACCACAACTCATACGGTCGTGCATTAGGCGGCTTTATGTGCTTCTGTAGCATGTAATGAAGAAGCATCGGATCCGATTTCCTAGTCTTCGATTTTAACCAAGGTCCAAAACAAGTTGTCTCGAACAAGTCTTTTTGTTCAGGTGTTAATTTCTCTTCAAATTCACCGCATATGTAGATCTTGATCTTTATTGACATGTATCCATTGAAAAAATCATCCTGAAAAATTGTTCAAACGTTATAAATATAAAATATTGCAATTATAAGGTCATAATGACACAATAAAAATCATATGGATTTTTGTTAAACAATAATGAATCAGTAAATACTCACATCACTGGATGGTTTCCGCGACATGTTTCCCTAAAAGACACTCAACTGAACTTGTCCTTCTTCTTTCCTATATGTCAAACACTCATCAATAGAGAACGAATTTCATTAGAAATATACGTATTTGAATAAAGCAGCATCAAAATGACTACATAACTAGTTGACAACCTAAAACCAATAAAATTATATTATATATTACTATATTACACACTGATTTATGAACTAAAGGGGAAATTTGATATGGCCTTAATGAGGTAGCTAATGTCAGTCCAATGGGCTTTAGGAGAGGCTTGCACAGTTTAATATGAGAGGTTCAAAACTTCTAATGATAAAGAAATGGATTGCACAGTTTAATTATTAAACAAACATATAACTAGAAGGAAAGTTGTTTAGTAAGTAAATTATTAGTTTTCTAGTGTTTTTAGTCAGAGAGTTGACCTCTTGAAAGTAAAAAAAAAAACCACTTCGTTCATCGTGAGTTTTTTCCGTTCAGTAGAAAGTGTACCATGAAACATTGTCATAATGACCATGTTCTTCTATAGTTAACTTTTCCTTTTATTTCGTCAGTTATACCATATTAAGGTACCCGCGCTTGACTACTAATACGAAGTCAGTTTGCAAGCCCCCTATGGTAGATTGAATCCAATATGATCCATAACAACCAGCTACATATCTTTGAATCTAGTGTATATGTACATTCACGATTCAACGTCCATACAAAAAGACAAATCTGCCCCTTGATTTGAAGTAAGCATAGGGTACAAGTAAAACTAACTATGATCTTACATTAGAAGTTCAAAGAACATATATTATTGGTAGCAACTACCTATTGCAACTTGATGCATTGTGCTTATTGGTATCAATCATTCCATCATCACAATTGCTTATTTGGCCAATTACATCAAAATTGGAGTGCCGGCAGGCCAATTACATGGCTTTAATTGAGTGGAATAAAAGAGGTTAGTGAGTTATGAACAAATAACAATGCGCCCTTAACAATTGTCACTTTCCATTGACATATACCCTAATTATGGTAGTCAAACATACCCAATATAACAAAAACATGCTAGAAGCATCAACAATAATGAGATTATAAAAGTTTTATAATCCTACATGGTATATCATAGGAGTATGAGAGTATCAATCCATTATAATGGAGATATCATGTCGAAATGATTATGTAACCATATCATCTGCAGGATGATTGTTTCATATTACCCCAATATCTAAATAACGTAACACATGTGTTTGGTGTAAGAAATTTTACCTTTTCTTCCCTCTGCGTTTTTTGCTCCTTCGATAGCCTGCGTTTTGATGGTTTGAAGTTCGTTAGGATTTGAACCGCTTTGAAGTTCCTTCGATAGCCTGCGTTTTGAAGTTCGTTAGGGTTTGGATAGTTGCGTTTGACGTTCGTTAGGGATTGGGCGAAGGGTTTTGAGCGGCGGAGAAAAGGGTTTTGAGCGGCGCGGCGGAGAACAGGGTTTTGAGCAGCGCGGCGGAGAAGAGATTTTGGAGGGGCGCGGCGGAGAAGAGGACGGGTTGCGTTTCAAGTTCTTGAAGTTGGTTAGGGTATGGGCTCGCCGGAGAAGAAGAGGATAAACAGTGTTTGGGCTCGCCGGAGAAGAAGACGGTAACAGGGAAGTTGCTTTGTTGCGTGACAATCACGAAATGGTAACTTTAACAAAGAGACGGTAAAAAATGGAAGGTAAAAAAAATTTTTTTTTAGGTAATCATTACTTTTTATTGGGAAGGGACAAAAAAGTTTGAAATGGTCACGTAAAGTACAATAATTTACGTGACCAAACTAATTTTGTAACGTAATGCAATAAAAAATTAAAAAAAAGTACAAGTAACGTAAACTGTGGCTATCACGTAAAGGAGGTCACGTAAATTGTGGCTATTTTGGTAATTTTCATAAAAAGTGGCTAAAAAGTGAATAAACTTTTCATATTTGGCTATTTTTGACTATAAAGAATTAAACTTGGATTTTATTAATGCAAGGGGTTAGAGATCTTTTTGCCTGTTTTTATTGGGCTAAAATTGCCACCGTATTTATTCTTATCATCGTAAAAATACGAGGGTACCACATGGAGGTATAGCACGAGGGGCTCACAACGTTTACCTTAAATAGTTAAACACCATCTTTCTTTTGCGGCGATTAACTACAACATCGAAACATTCAAGTGTTTCAAATCCAAACTTAGTAATAATCGAGAATGCAAAGAAATATACTTATCAATGGTTTAGTGTTACATGTGATGATGAAGAGCATAAGAATAGTTAGGTTTAAACGCAAAAAAAAAAAAAAAAAATTTGAATTCTATTCTGATGCAACAAAAAGTTTTATTTAAACTATTTAGGATCGATCCTTTTGGTAAGTGGTAACCATAAAACTTCACACAGCCATAGGGGGGGTTAAAAATTATACCTCGCAATGATTAATGAACACGAAGAACACATTTTCAATTGTTTTAAGTTGTCCATGTTGGGTACAATTATAAATAGAGTTGAAAAACAATATTTTGTAATAGTTCAGGCACTTTATTGTAAATACACAACAGTTGTAAATTGTATATATATATATATATATATATATATATATATATATATATATATATATATATATATATATATATATATATATATATATATATAGGTCCCAAAAGATATCCCAAGTATATAGCTTTAAGCTGTAGAGGGGGGGTGAATACAGCACTTTAAAAACTACACACAATTTTCTCAATGTTTGTATGTATTATTAACAAATGTTAATTACAAACAAGCTTGAATGCGGAAAGGTTCAAGCTGAGATGACAGATACAACAGTATATCTAACTAGTCTAAGACTAACTTAAACTAATTACAATGAATACACTCACTAAGAATCACTCACTGTGTTTACAAGACTCTGAGGAACAGCTTGAATAAGAACAGCTTAGACACTGAGCACTGTTTTATTCAAGCAGACTTGCATGCATGAAAGACACACTTTGAATGCATGTTCACTCTTGTTTTCAGCACTTAGCTTTTTGGCTCAATCCTTCAATCCTTGGAAGTTTCCTTTTATACTCACTCAGAGGATCTAAGTGAAGCTTCTTCGTTAGACGGAATGAAAAAGGTAAAGTCTTGTTGAAAAGACAACATAACCTTTTCTGCACTTTTCTGAAAAGCAGACTTGTCTTCATATGGGCAGAACTTTTGTCTTTTCACTTTGTCTACTGTTGCATTGCCTTTAACCAAATAAGGAATGTCAACTTTGTGTTTTTCTCCCTTGTAAAGGCCTATATTGATATAAGAAAAAGGTCTGTCACCCTTTTTCAAATAACCTTTTGTCTTCATGTAGCAGAACAGCTTGGGCAGGCTGAGCAGTTCTGATTTCCACTTTGTCTTCGACTTTGTAAACTGATCTTGTAGTCAAAAACAATACATGAGGACTTGGAAACACATTCCATAAAGTGTTTAGCCTGTTCACAAAGAACAGGTTCTGTTCACAAAGAACAGAACACTTGTAAACTGCCCAAGCTGCTCACCAGTGTAGAGCAGCGTAGACAGTTTATGTCCAGCCTGTTCAGCAGACTGAACAGCTTGGGCAAACTGCCTTTGTTGCAACACATGCAACACATAGAGCAGCTTAAGGCTGATATTGCAAATTACTTTCAGGTTTCAATAAGGCATATAACAGGCCTTAAATTCAACCTTCAAGAGCATCATCAGGTTTGATTTAGAATCTCCCCCTTAGATGCAGAACAGGTTTGACTGAGGCCTTTTTGTGCCTAACAATCTCCCCCTATTTGCAATAACTAGTCTAAGCTGGCTTTATCAAAAGTCTCTATATATTTTTACAGTACATTTGTTGAAATAAAATTACAACATCAACATAAAGTAAAAGATCAGTTTATACATACACTGATTTTTGATTTCATTAGAACAACACATGTTCTTACAAAAGTACAACTGATGTACTGATGTATATTACAACTAATGTAAAGGAAAAATACAACATATGTAAAATAAAGTACAACTAATGTACATTGGACTGTTTTTGTTGGGAGCAAAAAATGGTAAGCCTGTCCAACTGATGGACATCTTTCATTCTTCACCTTCCCTGATTGGTAGATGGTCATCACCGTACTGGAGGTGGCAGTCCTTCTTCAAACATTCTTTCAAGTTCCTCCCTTGTTTCTTCCAGATCTTGAATTTCAACTCTGAGAAACATGAAGTTTAGATCTTGAAGCTCACCTCTGTTATACAAATCTCTCAGCACATCCCAGATGGCTGCTCTCCATTTGCTGGACTGCCTGAAGGAGTTGGCAATTCTGAAGGCTGCAAGCTGCTTAAGACCAACTTTGTGCAGGTCTGAAGCTCTTTGAAAACATTTCTTCTGGGATAGAGGATCTACAAAAAATGCCCCTAACTCAGGCTCTTCAATTACTTTGCCATCTTCAAAAGATTTAGCAGCTTTGGCAGATTCTTCTTCTTTCCTTAGAGCTTCCAGGGCTTGAAGCTGTTCATATCTGAACTCAAAATATTTATCCTTGGGAAGACCCATTTCCTTTGCCCTGGCTTTGTGGAATTTAATCTTCGCTGCTTTCAGTTGATGGGGATCAGTTGCTGCTTTTTCTTTTCCTTTAGCTGCTATAGTGACAGCAGCTTCAGGACTTTCCTCCTCCTCCTCTTCTTCTTCTTCTTGTAAGATCAGATGCCTCCTTCTACTGCTAGGCCTGTCCTCAGACATAAGTAGGCTGAGCAGCATGGGAGGCACCTTCCAGTGTACCTGTTGAAGCTCCTGCTGGTTGACCAGTGAGTGTTGCAGGCACTGATTTCTCCTTAGGAGAAGAAGTTTTCTCTCCCTTAGACTTAGTCTTCGAGGCAGATGACTTCTCCCCCTTTGAAGGAGATGTACCAGCACCTTCAACACCTGGTCTGCCTGAAGACACAAAGTCAGCAGGCTTGCCAGCAGTTTTGGCAGTAGGTCTGGGGCCAACAAGGCTGTTCACTAAGAATGCCAAGTTGTCCCTAACCTCTGCAAGCTGGGTAAGACAGGTTTGAAGAGAAGAGGATTGGGTATCAGCAAGGGAGGTCAGCTTAACAATATTTTCCCTATCAGAAGCTGTGAACAGCAAACTTTGAAGCTGGGCAAGATGTAATTCGAGAGAATCTTGCACATCAGCAAGGTTTGATGACACAGAATTGGATAGGGAGCCAACGAGTGTGTTTAAGCTGGCCAAAGTATTAGGAAGAGAAGTGGTGCAACAAGTGAGAAGAGAGGATAGCTGTTGAGAAATGGCTGTCATTGAGGACACAGTGTCCTGTTGTATTGAAAGAATAGAGGAGAGGGAGGTGGACACATTTTGCAGCTGTGCAGTGAGTGCAAGCAGCTGTGCAGAATTATCTGTTTGCGGAGTGGCAGAGAAGGAATCTTTGAACAAATCAAAGAATCCCGGAAGCTGTTCAGACACAGAGTCTAAAATAAGGGAGGGTAGAGAGGTCATGGTAGTTTCCAATGAACCAACTTTGTTGGTCAGCAGAGAAAGCTGATCCTTCAAAGGCATGTCTTTGGGAGATGGAGGTGTATGAGTGGATTGTTTAGATTGAGTGGATGGAGAAGATGATGAGGAGGCTGGTGTAAGGGGATGTGAGGGAGAGGGAAGAGGAACATTTGATAGAAGCTCCATAGCTTGGGCAAAAGTGATGTGGCCCAGCTTGGAGGGGTCAAAGGGTCCCTCAGCAGCGGCTGAAACTGCTTCATCAGGAAGAGGAGTTGAAGTTGGGGGCCTTTCAGATGCTGCTTGTGTTGCAGTACCCTCATGAAGACCAGTGGGTGTTCCCTCTGCAGTGCCTTGGTGTAAAAGCACCTCATCATGGGGAGATGGGATATGCATTTCAACATCAACAGTGGTGAAACCTGCTGATGGAGTTTGCATAGGGACAGCCTCACCAAAGGGATGGTATGATCCCTGAGGTTCATCAGCCTGAGTTGTTGGTCCCTCAGCAGCTGTTTGGTGTAGAACAGCTGTATCATGGGGAGCAGAAGTTTGAGGCTGAGCTGCTGATTGGTCTATATCAGCAGTGTAGGCACCTCGTGCAGACTCAGGGTGTGAGGAGATTTGAGTGGGGGACAGTGTGGACACAGTATGGAGTGGAGAGGACTCCTGTCTTTCAATATCTTCAGCCTGTTGGGAGGCTGGGATAGTTGATGTGGCTATCTCCATTTGTACAACTGGTTCCTGTTGGGAGGAACCAGAGGGTCTAGGCTGACCTTGGGTTGACTCAGGTTGGAGTGAAGCAGGCTCCAATTGGGCTGAACCTTCTCCCAAGATAGGAGAGGCAGCAGGGGTTGCTTCTCTTACAACTGAACCCTGTTGGCAGGGAACAGGGGAGCTGGTTGATTTGGATGATTTTCTTTTTCGGTGGAATAGGATGGATGAAGTGGGTGATTGAGGCGATGAGAGAGGATCTGTTTGGACAGGGGGTGAGACTGGGTCAGGAACAGGTGGGTTGGCCTGTTCCATAGTCTCAGGTGCCACAAAGGCACCCGCCACAGAGGCTTCAGGCTCAACAAATGAACCAGGGTAAGGAGCCTGCTCTCCCTCAGCCACAGAGGCTAAGAGTACAGACTCAGACTGAGCTGTTTTAGCCTTCTTTTGCACAGGCTCAGCTTTAGTGATTGCCAGGGTCCTCTTAACAATTTTGGACCTGGCTTTGGATTTTTTCTTGGGAGCAGCAGCTTCTGGATCCACCCTCACAGCAGAGGGTCCTTCCACCAATCCTAACAACCTCCTCATTGGTGTGGACAGAGGAGGCTCATTTGGGAGTACAGGAGTATAGAAAACTCTATTCCCTATTACAGGGAATGCAGCAGTATGAAGTAATGGCTGAGAGTTGTACAGATACTCACCACAAATGTGTTTGAATATGAGGCTTAGAAACCTTGGATAACGGACAACAGCTGGTCTTGGCTCTTGCTGCACCAGGTTCCTCATGTTCAGAAATATCCATTTAGCCATATCAATTGTAGTCCCATCCACCAGCTGTAGGACTATTGGGACTTCATCACGACTCAGTTGGTCAAATGAACCAACTTTGCTGCTAAAGCTCATCATTACTGAGGCAAACAAAAAACTGTAGGTAGGAGACAATTCCTTCCTATATAATGTTGCTCCAATTTTGGGTTCTGCTACACCACAGAAGCATAGCAAGTTTCCCATTTGCTCATTTTCAGGCTGGGGCATGTCATATGATTCAGCAATGGGCAGATGAAGAACCTCCCTGAGAAGATCAGCAGTAATCTCAATGGTCTGAGTCCCATTGAGAATAGTCCCTTTGATGACTTTGGTGTTGGGGTTGTAGGCACAAGTGTACCAGAACTCATACACCATCTCCTGGTACAGGACACCAGGAGTGGAAGTCATAGCATAGTTCAACGGATGAACTGTCAGAAACTCCACCATTTGATCATAACCTTTCCCCACATAGTTCTTGGGGATTGTAAGGTTGGCAATGTAGTTTGTGGGTTTAAGGGTTAGCATTGTGGTGACTGATGAGTGTTTGACAACATCATCACCAACGAACACTGGGAGAAAGGGATTAGGTCTGTGAGCCATTTGGGAAGTGTTGAGGTATGGAGAAGCAGAAGACACTTAGTCGAATATTTAGGGTTCTTAGAGGGCAGATGATAGTAGTGAGGAAGACGAAGATGAAACAGTATCAGGTATTTATAGGATTTAAATGTGAGGGAGTATGAGAGAGAAACATTTGGGCGGTTTGATTTGAAAAAGTCGTTAACGGAAAACGGAACGGTTGTCCATGTCAGACCGTTTGTCAGATCACTTGAGCCTTTTTAATCACTAACACACGTAACCCACATTATCCGCAGTAATTAAGTTAAATAAAAACAGAAATTAAGTAACTTAAGTTTGAAGAAAGGTAATTAAAACTGTTGGTCTAAGCTGTTGGTCAAACCTGTGATAAGCAGGTCATCACAAGCTGTTCATTCTTCAAGCTGTTCCCTCAGCCTGTCCAACTAAGTAGGAACAGGTTGTGTCCAATAGTTGAGCAGGTCACAAGATAATATCTTGTAAGTCAGTGTGAGGAAATGAGAGTGAAGAATGGACCAGCAGATCAGGCTGGATGAATAAACTGTTTGTGTTCAGCCTGCTGTATGTTCAAGCTGATCAAGGATTTCAGAAAAATGGCTAAGTACATAACACGGAGAGCCTGTTTTGTCTAAGCTGTTCTGAGAGACTTGATCGGTGTAAGATATACACAGTTTTTAGACCTATGAGGACACTTAGTCACTTTTGTTTAACATGCCCAGCTTGCTGACAAGGTAATTAAACCTTGTTTCATCCAGAGGTTTGGTGAAAATGTCTGCAAGCTGTTCATTTGTGGAAATAAAACTTACCTCCACATTACCTTTCTGGATGTGATCCCTGATGAAATGATGTCTGACTTCAATATGCTTTGTTCTTGAATGAAAAACTGGATTGTTAGAAATGGCTATGGCACTTGTGTTATCGCACAGAATAGGAATTTTCCTATACACAAGCCCATAATCTTCAAGCTGATGCTGCATCTACAGAATTTGCCCACAGCAGCTTCCAGCAGCAATGTACTCAGCTTCAGCAGTAGAAGTAGACACTGAGTTCTGCTTCTTGCTGCACCAACTTATCAACTTGCCACCTAGAAGTTGACATCCACCTGTTGTGCTTTTCCTATATAGCCTGCAGCCTGCAAAATCAGAATCTGAATAACCTGTTAGTTCAAGGCTGGAGTCTTTGGGATACCAAAGACCCAAACCTGGTGTACCCTTCAGGTATCTGAAGATTCTTTTAACAGCAGCTAGATGAGATTCCTTTGGATCAGCTTGGAACCTAGCACACAAACAGGTAGCAAACATAATATCAGGTCTACTAGCAGTTAAGTATAGCAAGCTCCCAATCATGCCTCTACAAGCTGTTACTGAAACAGCTTTGCCACTGACATCAGCATCCAATTTTAAATTGGTTGCCATTGGGGTTTTAATAGGAGAACTTTGATTAAATTTGAACTTTTTCAACAGATCTAAAGTGTACTTTCTTTGATTTATAAAAATTCCAGTTGAGGTTTGTTTAACCTGTAATCCTAAAAAGAAAGTAAGTTCTCCCATCATACTCATTTCATATTTAGATTTCATGAGTAATGAAAAGTTCTTGCACAGCTGCTCATTGGTAGAACCAAATATTATGTCATCCACATAAATTTGAACAAGCATAATATCAGACTTCACTTTCTTTATGAACAGTATGGTATCCACTTTACCTCTGGAATACCCATTGCTCATAAGGAAATCAGTAAGAGTGTCATACCAGGCTCTAGGTGCTTGTTTGAGACCATAGAGAGCTTTGTCCAACTTATAGACAAAACCTGGATGTTGTTCATTTTCAAACCCTGGAGGCTGCTTGACATAAACTTCTTCTTGCAGCTTCCCATTCAAAAATGCACTCTTCACATCCATTTAGTGCCAATTATGGTTTTACCTTTAGGAACAGGGACCAGCTTCCATACATTGTTTCTCTCAAACTGATTGAGCTCTTCTTGCATGGCAGTGATCCAATTGGCATCTTTTAGTGCTTCATCCACCTTCTTTGGCTCCATCAGTGAAACAAAACTAGAGAACATACAAAAGTTCCCTAAGCTGTCCCACCGTTTTTGTACCCTTTTGTTGATGTCACAAATTATTTGATCATTGGGATGACACCTGATCCACTTAGGATCATTTTTCAATGATGATTCACCTGAGTTGTTAACATCTTCAGCAGGTCCTGTTGAACAGCTCTCAAGATTTTCAGACACACTGTTGTCTTGAGCCTGTTCACTTGTTGAACATGTCTGACCACTGTTGAACATATCAGCAGTAGAACTAGGAAAATCAGCATTGATAGGTTTAGGACATGCAGTTGTAATTAAGTCAGTACACTTATTGACACAGGATGTATTGACATAATCATCATGCCCATCATGATTAACAAGTTCCACACTGGGTGTAGTGGAAGCTTTTGAGTCCTCTTCATTGTTTGAATGCATTAGATCATCAAAGTTTAATCCTTCTGAAACTGATTCAGGAACAGCTTTGGTGGTAGCATTCTTGGACTCTTCAAAGGTGACATTGATAGATTCATCTATCACCTTTCTTTTGTTGTTGTATACTCTGTAGGCTTTAGAGATAGCAGATTAGCCAACAAGCACACCTTCATCAGCTTTTGGCTCAAACTTTGCCAGTTGATCCCTTTGATTCAAAATGAAGCAGGGACAACCAAATACATGGAAGTAGCTGACATTTGGTTTCCTCCCTTTGATCAACTCATAAGGAGTCTTGTTGAACCTTTTCACCACTAAGGATCTGTTTTGGGTGAAGCAGGCAGTGTTAACAGCTTCAGCCCAGAATGATGAAGGTAAACCTAATGCACACAGCATGGTTCTAGCAGCTTCAATGAGAGTTCGGTTTCTCCTTTCAGCAACTCCATTTTGTTGTGG
The DNA here is from genome assembly GCA_020465985.1 of Centrapalus pauciflorus. Taxonomy (NCBI): domain Eukaryota; kingdom Viridiplantae; phylum Streptophyta; class Magnoliopsida; order Asterales; family Asteraceae; genus Centrapalus; species Centrapalus pauciflorus. The sequence goes on along the minus strand of JAANYP010002233.1, from coordinate 10,467 downwards.
AGTTCTTACAGCTGAAAAGTTTTGAGTGATTCCTTTCTCTTCACAAAAGTCTTCAAGAGTACTGTTTCTGAATTCAGTACCATGATCACTTCTAAGCTGCTTCACTTGGGCAGAGTTCAGCATTTCCATCTTTTTCACAAATCCAATAATTTCTCTAGCAGCCTCTCCTTTGCTCTTCAGAAAGATTACCCATGTGTACCTGGAGAACTCATCAACCATTACTAGAGTGTATCTTCTTCCTCCTAGACTTGGAACATTTACAGGTCCAAACAAGTCCATATGGATTAAGAAGAGAGGAGTATCAATAGAGAAGTTATGTTTGGATTTAAATGATGATTTCCTCTGCTTGCCTTTCTCACAAGCTGTGCAGAGTTTATCTTTAACAAAGGTCATAGAAGGCAAACCTGTCACCAACTCTTTCTTACAGAGTTTGTTGATGTTCTTGAAGTTCAGATGTGACAGCCTTTTATGCCATAACCAGTTTAAGTCTGCATTTGTTCTTGTGAGAAAGCAGGTTTCAGTTGTGGGATCAGCAGATTGCATGTCCACAACATATACACCTTTCTTTCGTTGAGCACACATCACAACTTTGCCTTGGGGATCCAATATGTAACCCAGGTGCTCATCAAAGTTAACCTTATAGCCAGCATCACACAGTTGGCTTATGCTAACCAGGTTATGTTTTAGCCCAACCACATAGGCTACTCTTTTGAACACTGCAGCACCAGCTTTAAGAGTTTCATATCCCTCAGTGGATCCCTGTACATTGTCACCAAAGGTGACTTTTGGCCCTTTTTCAGGCCTGAGATCACTCAGCAATTCTTTACAACCTGTCATGTGCCCTGAGCAGCCACTGTCCAAGTACCAAACCTGGGAAGGTTGTTTTTCCTGCAGAGTGATAAGAGAAATATTAGTTATTTTTAGGGGAACTCATCACAGAGATGAGTTCTCCTACTTCATCAACATTTGTTGATGGACTTATAATATCCACACTAATATTCCCTATTTGAATGGTATCAGCTTGGATACCACTTTCATTGACTGAAATGTTTCCAACACTGCTTGTAACAGCTGTGAGAGAACCATCAGAGTCAACAGGCCTCATGTCCTCAGATTCAGGACAGTCCTTGGCCAGATGTGTCTTCTTCCCACATTTATAACATTTTCTCTTTTTAGGATTTTTGGAAGAAGAACTTTCAGAAACACATTCTGAGTTATTTTTGTTGACCCTATTAGCAGGTTTAGCAAACTTATTACTATTTGATGATATCAACAGCTTGAGTGGAGGGTTCAATAGCCACAGCTTTGTCTGTCTCTTCTTTCCTCTTTTTAGGAGGACAGATGTCAAAAACAGGAAGCTTAATTGGCTTTTGAACTTCCACAGGTTTAGGAAACTTATTTCCAAGTTTCTCAGGCTGGGCAATGACTTTGCCTTTGCCCCTACTGAGATGTGATTTATGCTGCCTATCAGCATAATCACTTTTTCTGGCTTTGAAAGACTTATTTTCATTTAACACCAGTTTATTGCTATGATTAGAAACCTTATTAGAAACCACAGCAGGTTTGCCTTCAACATGAGACTTGTCCTTGTTTAGCATCAAAAGGATTGTCATGCCTTTTACCATCAGCTTTGGACCCAGAACCTGTTTTGTCAACATGCTTAGTATCCACAGCTGCAGTTTGGACATGTTTTCCTTTATTTTGCTTGTGTGAATCAGCATAGCACTTAGCAAGCTGGTTTGATGGAGAACATACTCCAACACTAGCTTTTGAGCTAGGTTCACACGAGCTGTCAGTATTTTGAGGCCTGACAAACCTGTTTGTTGAGATTAGTTTACCATTCACTTTTTGAATAAAAGTGCTTGGAAGCTCACCAAGAGTGGATAAATCTTCTTTCAGATTATTAATCTCAACAATGGAAGCTGCTGTGTCAAGATCCCCTCCAAGATAGACTTGAATTTGTGCAGGGATCTGTTGACTGATACAATGGCTGACTGTTTGTGCAGATTGGCACTAAGAGTCAACTATCTTTTGAAGCTTAGCATGCTTTATATCTGTTTCTCTCTTTTCTTCAAGTAAAATAGAGTTGATGTGTTTTAATTCATCAAGGTCAGTTTCCAACTTATGGAGGCTGTCTAGTTTACTGGACTTTGTTTTAAGATCAGTTTTAAGCTTAGAGATTTCAGATAGTAAAGCATCATGCTTCTCAACAGCAGCTTTCAAATCAACTAGCATATATTCAAACATTTTAACTTTTTCTTCAGAACTGTAAGCCATAAAATTTTGTACCTTATACATCATTGTAGGATTCCAGTTCTCCAAGCTGCTGAAAGCTTCAGCTTCAGCCAGATCCTGTTTGAAACTGCTTGTTGATGGGACATCAGTGTTGGCCTTCAGACATTGATTTTCTTCTTCATCAGATGATGAATCAGATTCCTCCCAGTCACAAGTCTCTGCCATGAGTCCCTTTTGGCGCTTGGAACCCACTGAGTTTTCCAACTTCCTCAGCTTAGCCATGGCCATAAGGTACTTAACCCTATAACCATCATCCTTGTTTGTCTTGTATGGTTTGGATGACTGACCAACAGCTTTTGACACACAGTCAGCAGCTATATGGCCAGTTTTGCCACATTTGAAGCACTCAGCCTTGGATTTATCAAATGCCTTCTTTTTGCCAGCACCTGAACTTCCTAGCAGCATGTTTCTTCCAAACCTTTTCTTGTTAAACCTTTTGACAAGCATAGCTATCATTTGCTCATCATCTTGTTCAGCAAGATCTGCATTATCTTCCTCATCTGACACCTCCTCCTTATCATCATTTTGTTGATCAGGTTGAGTGAACACATCATTCACCTGATTCATAGGCTGTCTCACATTAGCCACAAGGGTTGTACCTCTTTTAGACATCTCCAAGGCATTTCTCTTTTGTTGCCTTGACTGTTCATCATTTAGTAAAGATCCATACAAGTTGACAAGATCCATACTTCTGATGGTACCTGAATTTCTTAAGATTGTTGAAAAATAGTTCCATTCTTCAGGTAAGATGTCCAAAAACTTGTTTACCAGGGTAAGGTTGTCCTTAGTGATCCCAACAGCTTTGAGATCATTCACAAGAGCAGTAAACCTGGTGTAGGTTTCTGTGAGAGTCTCATTTGGTTTTGCAAAGAAGAGTTCATACTGTCTAACAAGATTGTTAATCCTGTTATCCAGTGTGATTGTGGGTCCATCATAGACGGTACACAAAGTATCCCACATCTCCTTGGCAGTCTTCATCTTCTCAACCTGTTTGAACACATCATCAAGTAGAGAGATGACCAGATTGTTTCTGGCCTTTGCATCAAGAGCCACCAATCTTTTGTCTTCAGCAGACCATTGAGCTTTTGCTTTCTCAAATGTTCTGATCTCAGGAGCAGCTCCTTCAGCAGCAGGAGTTATTGTTGTAACAGAGGTTGGCACATAGGGACCCTCCATTACAATTTCTGGTAGTTGTACATCCAGATTCTCTAAGTAGAGCATCATTCTGCACTTCCAACCAGAAAAGTTCTGATGATTGAACTTTGGAGGTTTGCACATTGAGCCATTGTCATAGTATGAGGAATTTGCAGCACTGTTGTCCATGGAAATTTTGGGAGAATGAGAGATCTAGAATGACACACACTCTAAACTGCTCTGATGCCAGTTGTAGGTCCCAAAAGATATCCCAAGAGTATAGCTTTAAGCTGTAGAGGGGGGGGGGGGTGAATACAGCTCTTCAAAAACTACAACCAATTTTCTCAATGTTTGTATATTTTATTAACAAATGTTAATTACAAACAAGCTTGAATGCGGAAAGGTTCAAGCTGAGATGACAGATACAACAGTATGATCAACTAGTCTAAGACTAACTTAAACTAATTACAATGAATACACTCAGTAAGAATCACTCACTGTGTTTACAAGACTTTGAGGAACACCTTGAATAAGAACAGCTTAGACACTGAGCACTGTTTTATTCAAGCAGACTTGCATGCATGAAAGACACACTTTGAATGCACGTTCACTCTTGTTTTCAGCACTTAACTTTTTGGCTTATTTCTTCAGTCCTTAGAAGTTTCCTTTTATACTCACTCAGAGGATCTAAGAGAAGCTTCTTCATTGGACGGAATGAAAAAGGTAAAGTCTTGTTGAAAAGACAACATAACCTTTTCTGCACTTTTCTGAAAAGCAGACTTGTCTTCATATGGGAAGAACTTTTGTCTTTTCACTTTGTCCACTGTTGCATTGCCTTTAACCAAATAAGGAATGTCAACTTTGTGTTTTTCTCCCTTGTAAAGGCCTATATTGATATAAGAAAAAGGTCTGTCACCCTTTTTCAAATAACCTTTTGTCTTCATGTAGCAGAACAGCTTGGGCAGGCTGAGCAGTTCTGATTTCCACTTTGTCTTCGACTTTGTAAACTGATCTTGTAGTCAAAAACAATACATGAGGACTTGGAAACACATTCCATAAAGTGTTTAGCTTGTTCACAAAGAACAGGTTCTGTTCACAAAGAACAGAACACTTGTAAATTGCCCAAGCTGCTCACCAGTGTAGAGCAGCGTAGACAGTTTATGTCCAGCCTGTTCAGCAGACTGAACAGCTTGGGCAAACTGCCTTTGTTGCAACACATGCAACACATAGAGCAGCTTAAGGCTGATATTGAAAATTACTTTCAGGTTTCAATAAGGCATATAACAGGCCTTAAATTCAACCTTCAAGAGCATCATCAGGTTTGATTTAGAATCTCCCCCTTAGATGCAGAACAGGTTTGACTGAGGCCTTTTTGTGCCTAACAATATATATATATGTATATATATATATATATATATATATATATATATATATATATATATATATATATATATATATATATATATAGTTCAGTTGACAGAATAATAAATAGATGACAAAAGCAGCACACGAATCTAGAGAGAATAGAAGTGTTGTGCAAGTCACCAAAACCTCCAATGTAATATTCTCTCTTTAATCATTCAATATATTGTGTTTGTGATAATTGTTCATATGTTTATGTTTAATGGTGTATGAATTGCATGAAAATATGAATTCACAATTGGTATCAGAGCCATGTTTCGATCCTGGGACCTGTAATGAATTTCCTTCTTTAAAAGAATCAGAGGTTAAAGATCATTCAGTTTGTCCAAAATCTAAAGTTGATCAATCTGATTTATCTACAGAAAGTGAAAAGAATCCAACTGAATTTTCTAAATTTTATTCTTCTTCAGATCTTAAACTTAAGTATCTGTTAAAGATACACAGAGGCAAAGATCCAATTGTTGAACAACTTCCGGTCAAGATTTACACAGGTGAATCTTCGAAGTCAAATTTTTCTAAAGTTTTTGAAAATACTAGTCATTCTAATCAGAAAACATTTTCACAGAAAAATACCAAGTATTATCAGAAACAGGCAAGAACCGGATAGTTTTTCAAAAAGAAGAGTTCGTAAAAGTCCGATCATTCAAATTCAAGTTTCTTTAGAATTTCATATATTCAATTTTCTCATACTCAAAGAAATTTGTTTTCTGCTTTTGAAAGAGAAGCTGATAGTTATAACTTGCAATGGGTACCTAAACCCAAGTACAAGTGGGTACAAAACCCGTTTTGAAATGGGTACCCAAGAGCGCTAACAAGTCTGGATCCAAATATGTTTGGATACCAAAGACATCATAAATTTTGCAGGTTATAGGTTTCTTATCATTTCAGATAAGAACCCGTTCTTCATTTCAACAGGCTCTTGATTACTTTTGATCAAGACCTAGTCTTCAGTTTGTAATAGTCCTGTTCAGTTCAGTTCAGGACCCGTTCTTCAGTTCAAAAGGTTTCTGTACATCTCAGTTCAGAACCCGGTCTTGAGTTCTCAAATGGCTTCCAAATCATTACAGACTGGAACCCGCACTTCAAAGAAATGGTATCTACTTATTTTCAAGCAGAATCCATTCAAATGGCTTTCAGTTAATCCAAACTGAAACCCAATTCTGAACGTGAATCTTTCTGGAATTCCTGCCCTGCATTCAACTCCGAAGCTGCATTGAATTAGAGGGAGTTTTATTTTTATAATTTTTTTGCTACTGATTTAATTTCAATGAGTTGACTAACTTTGTGTGCTTATTTCCAGGGTTAGTTTCAGACATTCTTTGACGATGACATTTTTCAAAAACTGTGTGTGATATTTCAAAATGAAGTTTTTGAGCTGAACAAAATATTTGTCTGATTCTGTGAATATATCATTAAGAATAATTGATCTAATCTCTTTGATTTTAATAATCTTATTTCTTCTGAGGTTCTCTTTGTTATAATGCTTCCAATTTATATTAGATTCTCCAGTTATCTCCCAAGTGCTAATTCTTTCATGAAAATCTAATTCATTTCACATCATATATCAGATTTTCCATTTCATTCTGATCTCTCCCAACTCATCATCCCCAAATTCATTCTGGATTTCATCTCCCAATTCATTTGAGCTATAAATTCTAATCAGTATTTGTATGATATCCCATGAGCTGAAATGCTTTAGATTATTTCTGCTGACTCCGATTATGCATCTAACTATGTGATAGGCATAAATATCGTTTCTATGGTCTAACCAGAACCGGAAGACCTACCCAGGAAGCAAACCAACTGTAGTTTGTGTGGGTGAGGGTTCTTTAGGTCGATTAGTTGAGAAGTGTCAGTTATCACGGGATACTGACAGGGTCGAGCAGAGATAAAATGCAAATGAGAGGGATATATTGAAAGGAGATGGTGGTGCATCAGATCATGCTTTTGTTGTAAAGCTGAATGAATTTATTTCTCAAAAGTGAGACTGAGGGAGCTTAGTTGAAAAATGTTGAGAGCTGATAGTTGAGAAAGGATTTAAAGAAAAGAAAATCCTACCTACACTATGTCTGCTGGGTAAACCACATCATCTATCAAGCCTTAGGCGACTTAATATTGAAAAAGACGTCATGGACCCAGTGACGCATGCACTTAACCTCACCAACTACTCAGTTATCTCTCAAAATATTTCTGTTTGAATAATCACAGAGATATAGCACATTTCTATCGATATATCATTTGGATATTATTGATATTGAAACAAAGAAGACAGTTGCTCCGGTCTCCAATTTCATTTGATGCACAATGTGTCTAGAGCTGATTATATACACTTTTAGGACACATCGAGTCTGACATTCTGCGTGACTATAAATTGCTAGTCCAAAGTGACTAAGCCGGTACAAATAAGAGTGATTCTTACATGATAAAGGATTTCACGATGACTATTTGGAAATCCTACAAGTGTTAACATCACGCCAGCACTGAAAGTAGGTCACATAGATATTGTATATTGTGCAAACAGGAATCCTATGTGGTCCTGGACTCGTTATCTCACAAAATGAATGTGTTTCATTTTCCCCAAAGATGAAAAGCTTTGTTTTTGTTCTGAAAATGTAGCTTCAATTCGAGGGGGAGTGAAATCTTTGAGGGGGAGTGAGATAGATTTGTTTAGTATAGGGGAGAAGATATCAGTTTGAGGGGGAGAAAATCAATTTGTAATAATTTCTGAGTTGTAATTGTTGTTGTATTTCTTCTACTATATATTCAATGCTTTAATGTCTCTGAAGACTTTTGCATGATGTTCATAATTCTTATGATCATCATGAGGGGGAGAAAAGCTAAAGTTCAGAGATAACTGTTGAGTAGATTGAAGTCAATTGAAGACAATTGCTACATCATCTCAAGACAATTGATCAAGGGAGAGAATCGAAAGCTATTCACGATTCAAGGGGGAGTGTGCTTTCAAGAAAAGAGAAGATCAGAGAAGAAGAGTTGTGAAGATTAGAGAGAGACAAATAAAGAAGAAGATTGTATCAGAAGATTCATAGTAAAGAAGAAGATTCAAGAAAAGATTGAACCTGAATAGAGAACTTTAATTGAAAATTGATTTCATCTCTAAGGGGGAGATTGTTGGGTACAATTATAAATAGAGTTGAAAATAATATTTTGTAATAGTTCGGGGACTTTATTGTAAATACACAATAGTTGTAAATTGTGTATATATATATATATATATATATATATATAGTTCAGTTGACAGAATAATAAATAGATGACAAAAGCAGTACACGGTTCTAGAGAGAATAGAAGTGTTGTGCAAGTCACCGAAACCTTCAATGTAATATTCTCTCTTTAATCATTCAATATATTGTGTTTGTGATAATTGTTCATATGTTTATCTAGCATGATAAATCTAGCGTGATATATCTTGACTGCCGCTACAGCCACGCATGATTGAGACATAGTAAATCAGAATTGGATGATGTCCAGTCCACGCTCACACTTTTAGTGGAAGCTATCCATTCAATACTGGGCTAGCTACCAGTAAACATCGTGGGGGGAGCATCGGAGTAATCAATACCAAGTTCAAAAGAACTCGTGACATAGAAAGGTCTAGAATAATTGACCGACAAGGCTAAACATGCTAAGTTGAATCAATACATCAAAGATACGAGCAATGATGAAATCATAACTAAACAAGGTCATGATAACAATATCAACTTACAACAATAACTGAATTGAACTGTAAGTACAATGTATGCAAAATGATAAGTCAAATAGCCATCATGATCCACAGGGCATTACCGAACCATGGTGAGCACAAGTCACAATCCAGCTGAGCATAAATGAATGCCAAGATAAACTATCATCAACAATATGTCTCAACCGGAATCAAGCATGTAAAACTAAATATCTATAACTCACAGGTACTGGTTTATGCTGAACTGTTGTCTTATCAAGCAGATTTTTCCACCACCTGAGTTATCTCAGGATTTAATCTTTAATCTTTGTCTTTCTAGACTTTAGCTTGGCTTTATAAACTTTGACCCACTTTCAGTACTTTATCTTTTATACTTTATTACTTTGTTCAGAAGTTATCTGAACCTGTCCAGAATTTATCATTGCAAGAACATTAGCTTTTAGCTTTAAACTTTATTTGTGTTGATTCTGATAACTGATAAACTTTATACTTTAATTACATCTGTGTGTATGGGCATTACATTATATATAATTATTTTAAAACATCTGAAATGGGCCATCCGAATTTAGATCATCCGAATTCGGATCAGTGTCCATCCAAGATTTGGTCCCATCCGAGATGGCATCCGAGTTTGATCATCCGAGTTCGGTCATCCGAAATTCGGACACACACATCCGAGATTGGGTCCCATCCGAGATGGTCCCATCCGAATTCGGATCCAACACTTAATTAGAAATTTTTTTCCAGATTGTTCTTGAAGTTGCAGTTTCGACACATACGGGTTATCATCAAAAATTCACCAAACACATTTTTATTAACATGCAATTAAATCTTTTTGTTAAATTATCGTTATTGGGGTGTTTCTACACTATTTTCCCCATCTTAAACACATTAAATCGCCCAGATTTGTCAAAAGTAGGTGAAAAACTCAAGAACACAAACTTTATGAAAAACTCAGATTTTTACTCATTTTGGACGATTTATCCTACGATTTTTGTTTTTGTAACTTCTAAAGGTTTCAATGTATGTTTTCTAACTGATATTACAAACATGCAACATTAAGTTCACAAATTTATAATTTCGAATTTATGCATTTTTAACTCTTAAATAAACTTTAAACTCAAAGTTTTGGTTTCTTACCTTAAAACCCACTTGATTCTTGATAAAATCAGTTAATCCCATGAATTTCTTTCTTCTGATTTTCGATTTCCAGCTGATTTTAGAGAGATTGAGAGATAGAGTTTGTAAGATAATAATGTGATGAATTAAGGAAATAAAAGACTTTGGGTCTTTTATTTTCCAACTTTTCGAATTTTGGCAACTTTAACCCCTCCACATCTAATTTTCTTTAAAATAAAGATTTCATCTTTATTTTTATTATCATTAACATAATTTATTTAATTAAATAATTTCATTACTTATTTCAATTACAATACAAATAATGTAATTAAATTACATTATTAATTCAAATACTGAAATTTTAAGTCGGGTTAAGAGATAACTTGGACTTGTGAGCTTCAGATAGAAGAGTGTTGCGAATAGAACCATTTAGGAATCCAAATTCGGTTTCCCTTGAGACATTGAAGTCCCAAAGGATTCATAGATAAGAAATGAAGTTGCCCTTTCAGATTTTCAGAACAGATATTTTCTTCTTTCAACGCTTTGGCTTGAGCAGATTTGATGTCTTCAATGAGATCAGAAGAGAATACTACTGGAGTCAGGGCATAGGAACACTTTTCTGGATACACTTTTCTACTCAAAGGATCCGCGACCACGTTGGCTTTGCCGGATGATATAGCATCTCGCAATCATAGTCATTGATGAGTTCCAAGGACCGTCGCTGTTTCATGTTCAGATCCTTTTGAGTAAATAGGTGTTTGAGGCTTTTATGGTCAGTATAAAGCTGACACCTAGTT
>JAANYP010002232.1:0-11477 GCA_020465985.1 Centrapalus pauciflorus | reverse complement strand
ATGAATTAATTGAATAACCTTTCATCCTGTGTACGTTTCCCATTATTATCTTTGATAAACAGTATATATCAATAAATTAACTTCACAATATTAATTAATTAAAGCATCACTTTTTATTTAAAAATTAGTTAACATATTCATATTAATAGGAATCACTCGTTTATTATTTTTAATTAACAGGACAATCATATATATTCCCTCTCCATTGAAATCCTTTTTTTTAATTAGTTAAAATTTTAAATCCACTTAACCCTTTCAATTCAATTATTAGTTGAACTTAGTAATTTTAATTATAAATAACTTCTTTATATTATTAACTAAAAGATATTATAAATATCCCTGCATCAAAATATTAAATTGAAATAACATTATTATATATATATATTTTGTTTGGAGCATGGGTTAGTATATATAATTAATTTATGAAAGGTAGCTAGGCTGCCATTTAAGCCAAGATCAAAGATATACGAGAGACACTTGTAAGAAACCATATATTCCTGTATGTTTGTTTCTTTATTAAGCTTTGAGGAACATATTCATGGGATAAAGATTTTGATAAGAGAGATGGTCGGCTTTTGATACCAAGTACGTATGTACCCATTCGCACGCTTCCAAAAAACAGATATAATTAATTACTATACATACTCACTTTTTCATGCTCTCAATTTTATAACATTAATTCAACAAGTTAATTCTAACTAATTAATATATTTAATTAGTTCGATCGAGCTGTATGTACGTACGTAATATTCGTATGTAAATTGATCGAATAAATATATTGGCAGATGCATGAGAAAACCTTCGATTATCATATCTTGTTTTTGAATGAGATAACTAATTACAGGACCCGATTCTTATACTCATTGATGAACTGGGAACGAAGCGTGGAATACGCTAGCAGTCCATATTGGGATCAAGCACAACGTACTATAGCTACAAATTGATCTACATGCACAGTCTTGGTCATTATATCTTAGTTCCTTTTAGAAAATATTTATATAATGGTATTTCATTTATGTTTTACAAGTTGCTTAGTAAAATTATTAGGATACTAATTGAGTAAATTCTAATTAATAGTAACAATCATCAAGAATTAAAACTTTATATATATCTGGCGTTTTGTAATTTGATGTAATTGTAAATTTTCAAAGTTATTGTTGTAACTTGTAACTTCAATGGCTATATATATGACAAACGGGAAAATCATGTAAAAACCAACCTACTTTTAGTATTTTTCAAATAAGTCATTAATTATACAAAAAACGTTTCCATAAAAGTCCCTCAACTTAAAAACATTTTCGTAAAAAATAACTGCACATAAAATGTTTTCATAAAACAACACAATTCGTAAAAAAATTTCAAGTTGAGACTTTTATGGAAATGTTTTTTATACATAGACTTGATCAAAAAAATATTATAAGTAAGTTGGTTTTTTGTTTAACTTTCCCACGTCAAACACCAATAATCTTTGGTACGTATATGTCTATATATATCATTATATGCTTTTGTTTTTGTTTATGACTTAACTAATGAATAGCTACTATATATATATATATATATATATATATATAGGGGTGGGTTAAATGGAGAACCTTATGCATCGAAGAATCGATCTTGAAAAACCACAATGCATCGCTAGAAAATTGAAATGAATCACTTAGAAATCGATGCATCACGTGGGAATTTGATGCATCATGTGGAAATAATGATGCATTACGGGGGAATTGTGATGCATTTGTGGTGGTGCATGGAGATTCTTCAAGGTTCTTCGATGCATGGAGGTTCTCCATTGAACCCACCTATATATATATATATATATATATATATATATATATATATATATATATATATATAAAATATAATATGCCATGCAACCATTTGAAATATATAATATGCATAAAGTGCGTAAAAACGAGGATACCTTAATTAGCACATAGAAACATAACCCTACGATATATATATATATATATATTGATTAGTCTGAAGAGGTAGTAAGCTCTCTTCATTTTATATATATCCCAACTCTACCCCTTCCACTTTGTGTAGATAGTTTCATACATAACTACCCTTTGAATTGCTTCTTCTCTGCTAGACTTAAACACACTGCTGATCACTCTAGCTACAAAATGTTGGGCAAGAAAATTGGGTTTGTCAGGAGACTGGCCAACAAGATTAGAGTCAGGGGTCGCAGCAGTTCCGGTTCTCAGTCTCTGGGGTATGAGTATTTGTTAAGAAGTGGTATTGACGACAACAAACATGTGTATCCGTCATGCACGGCCAGTACCCCAAGAGGATGCATTGCGTTATACGTTGGCGAGGAGAGACAGCGCTTTGTGGTTCAAACGACTCATCTATCTCACCCTCTCTTTCAGATGTTATTAGAGAGGACGGCTGAAGAATTTGGGTTCGATCAGAAAGATAAGCTGGTGGTTCCGTGTAGCGTTGATGTTTTCCGAGAGATTGTAAGTGCTGTGAAATGCAACAATGGCGAGTTTGATTTAAGATACTTCGTTAAGGAAGACAGTATGACACTATAATTTGAAGACGATCGCGAGAAGTTGTGCTTTGGCAACTCTACGTACTTGGATAAAAAATGTTCAAATCCTATATCATACTTCAGTTTCACTCAAATACAGGTCGGAGTGAATAAATGGATATATATACTCATATATATATAGTTTCATTGTAACTTTTCATCAAGTATACAAAAAGATCATCAAGATCGAAAATGACATGACAATTAATTAAGCAATTTGGCTGGTATGTCTGCATATGGTATATATAGATTTTTACCGCCACTTTCACCATTTTGATAATCAATTACAACTTTCATTCAATTCGTAAGTGTTACTTTTAAAATGCATAAATCATCATAATAGCATTTAAAAAACTCATCACCTAGGACAAATCTGAATTTATTTAATTCATATTAGAAAAAACATCCTTTAACTCTGGTGGTAGTCCATGATTGAAGGCATTGAACTTTTTATTGGGCCAATGTAGTGGCTAATCAAGAAATAATAAAAAAAAGGGTTTAAAATTATCACACTATTATCAAAATAAAATTACAAAAAAAAAAAAAAAAAAAAACCTTAAATACCAAGCTCATTTTATTAAAAAAAAATCCTCCCAAATGAGGGTTCTTTTAATGTTCTTTTATTAAAAAACTAGTTTATAACCCACGTATTACGTGGATATTTTTTATTAAATTTATTTATATAAAATGTATATGAGTAAAAATAAAAACATACAAAAATAATAATTGTGTTTATTTTTTATTATTTACAGATTAAAAAATAGAGTATATTTATCTTTTTAAAAAATATTAAATTGTATTTATCTTTTATTTTTTATAAGTTGTAATTATCTTTTTGGTGAACGTATAGGTGACGCGTGACATTTGATGTTTTCCTTTATTATACATAGTAATAATAATTTCCACAACTAATTCAAAATTTTACATTTGGATCTAATTATGATTATTATAGATAATAATGATATATATTTATTTTAGGTAAACATTAATTTTAAATGTTACAGAATCTAACTTATTACTAATTAATTAATAAAAAAAATAAAGTCAAAATTTAATGCAATTAAGTTAATGTGTTAAATTTGGAAAAAGATTTGAAAAAATAAAATTTTCTTGTATTGTAGAAGTGACATATGACATAAATTGTTTTGTTTTGTTATAATATACAGCTTAATCAATCCATGTATTACATAAGTTGATTTAGAAAATACATATTTTTTTATATTTTAATAAATTATTATAAAATTTATATATAATTAAAATAAAATAAAAAAATTGAAAGCTAGTTAAATTAAAGATAAAAAAAATACTTAGTTGTTTTATATTAATTAAAAAATATTATTATATTGTATTATTAAAAACAGATAATGTGTGTTTGCAAAAAAAATGTTTCTTTTAATTTTTATTAACTTCAAATATGAAATAATGTAAGAAACAAAAAACTTCAATTATGTGAATGTGTATATATTTTGAAAATAATAAAATATAAAAATGGAATATCTGAAAATCAACAATCAAAATTTATCATATTCACAATTGAAGTTTTATCAATTAAATTTTAAATCTTGTTAGCAAAATAATTAACAAAAATTTTTTAACTTTATTTACCACACTTCTATATTTAAATTCAAATTTTTACATTTGATTTTAACTATAATCATTAAGGATATTAATGACACATATTTATTTTAGGTAAATATTAATTTATTAATGAAAAAATTAAAATCAAAAATTAATGTAATTAAGGTAATGTAGTAAATTTGGAAAATGAATTAAAAAATGGCATAGGTATAATTATTGATTTTAATTAAGGGTATAAGAGACATTTCATAAATAATTATGAGTTGTCATTAATCTGGACCATTGATTTCTTTCCATCCAATGGTTCAGAAATTTCAAGTTGTTTTTCTTATTATATATAGTATAGATAGAACCCAGTTACTTTTCTGAAATATATATGACAATATATATAACACATAAAAAAAATCTTAAGACGTTTGACACCCAAAAGTATAACATGAGTTCTGCATGAAATAACAATGTACTTGAATCGACGCAATTTTTATTACGGTAATTACTAAAGATTTCATATAAATTAGCATTCAACTGTCTCACTTTTATTAATTAAAATGTTGCACTCTAAACAATTCTTACATATGGTATGTTTGATACGACTAGTTGTAGCCTCGAGCTGGAATTCTAAGCGTTGAGTTTTTAATAGCTGGAACTTTTGGAGTTGTAGATTTTTAAAAAGCTGGAGCTTTTTGTTTTTATAAATATATTTGGTAAAAGTAGTAGTAGTTTTTGTTTGACAAAAATCTCAAGCTCGTTTTGAAATCAATTTCAAGTAGCTTTTCGTGAAAGAGTTTTAGAGAGCTTTCAAACTGAATCAAAAGTTTAAACTCCTATCAACCAAATAAAGATTTTGAGTTTGAGCTTTCAAAAATTAAAAGTTGAGCCTCCCAAAAACTCTTTGCCAAACGCACTCATAATAGCAACACCCAACGACTGAACATGGGGTGGTGCTGACAAGGGGGTCAAGTAAGTTGTCATGTTAACGCCAAATGGTGATTAGATATGCACAAAATAGCAATATACTTATAATATACCAATGTAATCACAAAACAACAACATACTAATATGATAATAATGTACTCATAAAATAAGCAACGTATTGCACAAAAAAGCAATGCACTCGTTTTATTATTGAAATTTTGTTTTAAATTTAATTAAATTGTTGTTGTTGTTGTTATTATCATTCAGAAAAAAGAAATAGTTTGCCGTATTTCTTGTTCGAAAAAGTTAAAAATTAAAATGCTTTGTCGGTTTTTTATAAGACAAATAAAATATCGTAATGGTTTTTAATTTTTTTCACTTGAAAAAATTAAAAATCTGGTTGTATATATGTCTTTTCCGCTCACAAAAACCAAAAATGAATTTTCAACTTTTCCAAAAAGATTATGGATTTTCATTTTTGAAAAACTGAAATTAGATTTTCAATTATTTGCAAACATAAATACATTTTGAACAAAAAAACAACAAGCCATCGTGATTTTCAAAAATTTTAAACGAAAAATACAACGATTCATTCGAATTTTCAATTAATCAAAACTGAAAAACAACGAACCATTACGATTTTTAATTTGTCTGAACTAAAAACGACAAAACGATAAATATTTGCAATTTCTATAAAACTACAAAAAATAGTTATTGACAAAGAGACTCGTTACGCGTGCTACCTTTCCTAACATATAGGTACGCCACTGTATATTTTTATAAACCAAACAATTACAGAAGATGTACATATGTATATTTTCTTTTCTTAAATCTTAAAAAAAACAGTCTAAATTTCACAGCCTACATGAATTGAATAAATCACATATCTTATATATAAAAGACATGTATCAAATTTGATAATCAGACCTTTACTATAGAGTGTATCTTTCATGTACACTTAACGAAAATGAGTTAACACTGGAAACGTGAAAGTAGAAACTACCTTTAGGGGACGTTTAACTCGAGGAATGAAAATCAAAGGAATCTAAGTTTATTTTTAGTGTATATGTATACTTAGATTACAAAGAGAATGAACTTAAATTTGTTTAAATTCAATCCAAATTTATGGTAAAAGAAAATTTTCATTCATTGTCATTTAAAAAGCAATTTAGATTTGAACATTTCATTAAACACACCATTAGCTAAGGTAGTAAACATTAAACAAAATGTCATTTTACACTCTACCAAACATTTCAATACTTTAGATTTTAATTTTAATTCACTCAAAAAAAATTTTACATGCCAAACTACTTAAAGTGAATTGCACATTTGTACACGTACTTTTACAGAATTCATTGGTATTTTCTATTATCTAATTATATTTTAACGAATACATACGCTTTTTTTTTCTTTGGTCATGAAGGATTTAAGGTAGAACCAAAGTACATTGAAAAACTATACATAACCAAATTACGTCACGGGAACCAAAGTGCATCACGTAGAGAGAATTTGTGTATCACCATTCCCGTTTGATGCATCATGATTACCAGGTATGCACAAGTCTCTCCACGCATGATTCACAAGCCTCTCCGCATGATGCACTTTGATTCTCAATGATTCTCCGATGCACTTTGGTTTTTCTTGAACCTATACATACATATGTGTGTGTGTGTATATAAGTGTGTGTGTATGTGTGAGTGTGTGAGTGTGTATATCTGTGTGTGTATAGAGGTGGGTTCAATGAAAAACCTTCATGCTTCGAAAAACCTTGGAAACCATAATGAATCGCTAGGAAAATTACAATGCATCACGCTTAGAAGTTGCATCACATGGGAAGATTTGTGCATCATGATCAATTGATGCATTTAGGGGTGTGCACGGTGCGGTTTTTATATAAAACCGAAACCTGTGCGGTTTTTTAAAAACCAAAAATCGCGTTTGTGCGGTTTGATTTTTCGGTTTTCTTTACAGTTTGGTGCGATTTGCTTTATTTTTCAGTTTTTTTTGGTTTTCGCAATTTTTTATTTTCTTCTACGTAAAACTAATAAATTTAAAAGTAACTTCAAACACCAACCCATAATACATAAAGTTAAACGTTGTTAAAAATGAACTTTAAGTCTTGAAATTCAATCACAAAAAATAAGTATTCTTCAAGTCTTCATTTGACCCTCTCTTCACAGACTTTTGTCACTCATCATCTATATATACAATATTCAAAAAGCCTTTGATCGGTTGCAAATTCGTCCAAAAAACAAAGTGAATATAAGACATAATAATTAGCATTCATAATTTATAATAAGTTGACTAGAAAATACTATAATATAATTCATGTAATATCACTAATGTATGCTTAACTTACCAACTTCAATCTTCTCTGAAAGTGTCTCTAGTAATTCTTCTATGTCATAATTGTCTTGTCTTGAAGCTCAATATCGGTGTGTGTGTCAGTGTGTGTCGTATAGAAGCATAAAAAGGATGAATTGATTTCTGTTAAGTGGACCGGTTTGTACGCCGGACCGGCCGCATGATACATCAAGTGATCGTGATGCATCATCCTCCCCGCTTTCCTTCACGATGCATTGTGTTTCGATTCGAACCGAATACACAGTGCATCAAATGATCATGATGCATGATTCTACTCTCTATAAATACACACACACACACGCGCGCGCGCGCACACACACACACACACACACACACACACACACACACACACACACACACACACACACACACACAAACACACCACACACACACACACATATATATATATAGATATATATAATAGTAATATATATTATACAAGTATCATGCCTAGTTATACGATTAAATTGTATTTCATCATGATGCATATGTGAAATTAGATTAATGCATCATGATGCACTTAAAAATTTATGCATAGAGTATTTCAGGTATATTTTTTTCAAAATGTATAATTTCATCAATTTTATATTCAAAATTCAAAATTTCATAATTAAGTTATAATTCAAATTTTAAAAACCATACACATCCAAAATAAAAAATTACAAAACGATAATATATCCAAATTTAAATTTTTCAAAATTTAGATGATGTTGACGCATCGTCGTCTTCGTCATCGTTCATTTTCATATTCGTGTCATTCCTATTCATCCATCCTTCAAACAAGACCGAACATCATTCACGTTCATGCATCATTAGAACCGATTCATATTCTCAAAATGACGATGCATCATGACCTTCAATAACTTCAAACTTTCAAAAACGATTAATACTCACAAAATGACGATGCATCATGACCTTTAATGCTCAAAACGGATTAATGCTCACAAACTTTCATCACAAAATGACGGTGCAGGCGGTGGTGGCGGTACAAAATGACGATGCATCACAACTTTCAATAACTTCAAACCTTCAAAACTGATTAATACTTACAAAATAAAGACGCATCACGACCTTTTGTACTCAAAAATTAATAGTCACAAACATTCATCACAAAATGACGGTGCAGCTGGTGGTGGCGGTGCAGGCGGTGTTGGTTGGCGGTGCAAACGGCAGCGGCGGCGTAGCCGGATGTGGCGTCGGTGGAGAGGATGGAATCAATTTTTGAAAATGCTTTGGTCAAAATTAAGTTGCTTGATTATAGGAATTATAGGTTGGTTAATTATGACATTTTCTTATTTAAAAGAGATTTAATTTTAGAATAAAATAATTTTAAGGACAAATTACACAAATGGTCCCTGTGGTATATAGGTTTTTACGGTTTTGGTCCCTAAAAGAATTTAATTACATGAATAGTCCCTAAAAAAGAATTTTTTCACTCTTTTGGTCCCTGAATTAGCTTGACCTAATGTTTGACAAAAAAAAAAGATCATTTTACCCTTTTTGATAAATTACCCTTTTGATAAATTATACTTTTATCCTTTAAATTATTACTCTATTATTATTACAATTATTATTATTGTTGTTGTTGTTGTTATTATTATTATTATTATTATTATTATTATTATTATTATTATTATTATTATTATTATTATTATTATTATTATTATTATTATTATTATTATTATATGTTCTTGAGTGTCTTGGAGCAAACCTAGATATTCAGTCACCATCATCGTTCATCTTCTCCGAAGAGCGCCGATGATTCACAAACTCATAATTTCAAAGGAATAATATTCAAAACTAAACCCGTATACGAATCACCAAAAGAGAGAATAAAATTTTTTAGGGACCATACATCTATTTATTAATATTCAAAATTAAATCCATATACGAACCATCAATACACTAAATCCATAATTTCAAAGGAATAATATTCAAAACTAAATCCTTAAAATCAACACAACCAAGTCGGCCACCACCGTTAAGACGAACTAAAAAATGATTTTTAATCAAATTTTTGAACATTGATAATTAATTGAAGATGAACAATCCAACAAGAACATGAACAAAACTATTTTAAAAACCCCAGATTTGGGTTCATCTTAATGTGCAAATTGTTGACAGAAATATTAGATGATGTTAGGGATTGTTGGAAATCAAATAATGTCTAGAAATTGAAGACGATAACCAAACTTGAATCGATGCTTTTAACTGAACACTTAGAGGATTTGGAACTTGATTTTTGCCGACGATTTAGAATGTCGATGATGCCGACGAAGACGAATACCAAGCTGGCAACGATCTGGAAGCATACAATAGTGGCGGAAGTGGGTTTTGTTAGATAGTAGAAGATGAGTTTTGGTGGTGGTGGTGTCCAAGGATGGTAAGGAGTTGTCGATATTGATGATAGGGGATGCTGACGGGGACGGTGAAATCACCGGTAATCTAACTTTGGATTGGATTAAATCGTTTGCTTGGAAGAAGGGTGCGACTTATGAGTTTTGACTTGATGGAATTATTAATATTTATTTTTATATAATAATAATAATAATAATAATAATAATAATAATAATTAAAATAATTATTATTATTATTATTATTATTATGAAGGACCAAGTTTAATTTAACATAAGGGTAAAATCGTCTTTTTAATGGGCTTAGGGACCAAAAGAGTGAAAAAAATCTTTTTTAGGGACTATCCATGTAATTAAATTCTTTGAGGGACTAAAACCGTAAAAACCCATATACCACAAGGACCATTTGTGTAATTTACTCTAATTTTAATTTTCCTAAATTACTCTTAATGAAAATCATGATGCATTTAAGCGCTTTGCGGTGAATGGTTGCCCAAATTTTCGATGCACGTTGATTATTGATTGAACCCCTCTATAGATGTGATCATTGCAGAACCTAAATGTAGTGTAGAACTATAGAATCAATATCGTCCATGATTAGATTAATCTAATAGTCTTGATTAAAAGAGTCAAGTTTGGAATTAGTGAAAAAAAGATTGACAATAGTGATATTTTAATTATTTGAAGAGTAAAAAAGGAAGAGATTGGCAATATCAAAAGGATTGACATTAGAAAAAAATATCATATTTTATTTAAAATAAAATAACATTAATATGATTTATTTTTTATTAAAAAAGTCATACCATAAAAAGTAGAATTTTTTATTTTTTAAAACGAGACCGGTCATGATATATTATTTTTTGAGAAAATTTACGTGTTTATTTTTCGTAAATTTTTTTTACCCAGACCACAATAGCATCTCGAGATCATTCAATGTCGGAGTATCAGTTTATATCGTATATTCAACGTCGAAGTAATAGTATATTCATATATGCAACACTGCATATACATTCAGTATTAAAATAGTTAAAATAATGGTTAAAAATTAGTATTCAAACTTGGTGGACTACCCTTAATTTTTTCTTTGAAAAAATTTTACGTGTTTATTTTTTGTAAATTTTTTTTTTACCCAAACGACCATTCAATATATTATATCGAGATCACTCAATGTTAAATTACAGTTTATATCGCATATTCAACGTCGAGGTAACACTATATATCATATATGCAACACTACATGTACATTCAATAATAAAAGAGTTGAAATAATGGTCAAAGTTAGGAGTCAAACTTGGTGGGCTCCTTTAATTTAATGTTAATTGCATATTTATCATGTTATTTCTAGTGTTATATTGTAATCCTATGGTGTAGATTAGTTCTATAGTTCTGTACTAAATTAAGATTTCTGCAACAATTCCAACAATATATATATATATATATATATATATATATATATATATATATATATATATATATATATATATATATATATATATATATATATATATATATATATATATATATATATATATATGGGTGAGTTCAATGGAAAACCACTATGCACCGGAAAACTGTGGAAACCTACGCATACCGTCCGATTTGGTGCATTTTATGAAAAACGCGGTGACATGATCGTAAATAAAGTGATGCATCACGCGAGATTTTGATGCATCACGCTGGAAATTTGATGCATCACGCGGGATTTTGATGCATCACGCAGGGAATTGATG
>JAANYP010002230.1:101052-127494 GCA_020465985.1 Centrapalus pauciflorus | reverse complement strand
TAAGTTTAGTAAGCAATTGAATGCCGCTCCTTTTCCCTTAGACAACTCTTATACTATGGAACTGGCTGACGGTAAAATAATAGAGGCAAGTAGTATCATTAAGGAATGCACACTGAAGCTAGCAGATCATCCCTTTAAAATAGACTTGATGCCTATAGAACTCGGAAGTTTCGACGTAGTAGTTGGTATGGATTGGTTGTCACACAATCATGCCGAGATTTTGTGTGATAAGAAAGTGGTACGGATACCACTCCACAAGAAGAAGTTTCTAACAGTCCAAGGAGAATGAAAGAACCGACAGTTGAATCTCATATCCGGCCTAAGAACATTAAAGTGCCTTAGGAGAGGTTGTCATGCAGTGCTGGTGCAAATTGTAGAAAAAGAGGCGGAGGAGAAGCGACTTGAGGATATTCCAGTGGTTTGTGACTATCCGAAGGTCTTCCCGGAAGATTTGCCTGGATTTCCGCCAACTAGACAAGTAGAGTTCCAAATCGATTTGGTGCCGGGAGCTGCACCGATCGCAAGAGCCCCATACTGACTCGCCCCTTCTGAGATGCAAGAGCTATCCAATCAATTACAAGAGTTGATGGATAAAGGATTCATTCGACCAAGTTCCTCACCTTGGGGAGCTCCGGTCCTGTTCGTGAAAAAGAAAGACGGATCCTTCAGAATGTGCATAGACTACCGAGAGCTAAACAAGTTAACGGTAAAGAACCGCTACCCTCTCCCCAGAATTGATGACCTGTTTGACCAACTACAAGGATCTAGCTTCTACTCTAAGATTGATCTGCGATCCGGTTATCATCAAGTAAAGGTTCGGGAAGAAGACATACCCAAGACAGCATTCAGAACTCGTTATGGACATTACGAATTCCAGGTAATGCCATTCGGTTTGACTAACGCACCAGCCGTATTCATGGACCTCATGAATCGGGTGTGTAAACCATATCTGGATAAATTTGTAATAGTGTTCATAGACGATATCCTAATCTATTCCAGAAGTAAAGAAGAGCATGAACAACATCTCAAGTTGATCTTGGAGTTGTTAGAGAAAGAGCAGCTATACGCCAAATTTTCAAAGTGTGAATTTTGGTTGCGAGAAGTAAAATTCCTTGGGCATGTGATCAACAGCCAGGGAATCCAAGTTGATCCATCAAAAATCGAGGCCATAAAGAACTGGGCGACTCCTAGAACCCCCACGGAAATCCGCCAATTTCTAGGACTTGCCGGTTATTATAGGCGATTTATCGAAAACTTCTCAAAGATAGCGGGTTCCTTAACGGAATTGACTCGAAAGGATGTGAAGTATATCTGGGGTGAAGAGCAAGAAAAGGCGTTTCAGCAGTTAAAGCAAAGGTTGTGTAGTGCACCAATTCTGTCCTTACCTGAAGGGACTGAAAATTTTGTGGTCTACTGTGATGCCTCACACAATGGATTAGGTTGTGTGCTCATGCAAAGGGATAGAGTCATTGCTTACGCATCACGGCAGCTCAAAATTCACGAGGTGAATTATACGACTCATGACTTGGAGCTTGGAGCAGTGGTGTTTGCTCTCAAAATATGGAGGCACTACCTGTATGGAACTAAATGCACAGTATTCACAGACCATAAGAGCCTTCAGCATATTCTGAACCAGAAAGAGTTAAACATGAGGCAACGTCGTTGGGTTGAACTACTTAGTGACTATGACTGCGAAATTCGTTATCATCCGGGGAAGGCGAATGTCGTAGATGATGCCCTGAGCCGAAAGGAACGGGTTAAACCCTTGAGAGTCCGAGCTTTGATCATGACTATACAGTCAAACCTAAACTCTCAAGTCCGCGAGGCACAAGAAGAAGCAGTCAAGGAGGGTAATATACTGGATGAAGCCTTGAGAGGGATGGATAAGCAGTTCGAAATCAAGCCGGATGGATGTCGACACTTCATGGGCAGAATTTGGTTACCAAAATTCGGAGGAGTAAGAAAGCTGGTCATGGATGAAGGGCATAAGACAAGATATGCTATTCATCCAGGGGCAGATAAAATGTATCACGACTTGAAAGGAATGTACTGGTGGCCAAATATGAAGGCTGACATTGCTACCTACGTCAGCAAGTGCTTAACATGTTTGAAGGTTAAAGCTGAGCACCAAAAACCATCAGGATTGCTAGTTCAACCAGAAATACCCCAGTGGAAGTGGGAAAACATCACCATGGATTTCATCACCAAGTTGCCAAAGACTTCTGGAGGTTATGACACCATTTGGGTGATTGTGGATCGACTTACCAAAACCGCGCATTTCCTGCCAATCAAGGAGACTGATAAGATGGATAAGTTAACACGGATCTATCTTAAAGAAGTCGTCTCAAGACATGGAGTACCTGTATCAATTATATCAGACAGGGACAGCCGGTTCACATCAAGATTTTGGCAGTCATTGCAAGAAGCACTGGGTACGCGTCTAGATATGAGCACAGCCTATCACCCACAAACGGATGGTCAGAGTGAAAGGACGATTCAGACGCTGGAAGACATGTTGAGGGCATGTGTCATCGATTTTGGCAAAAGTTGGGACAGACACCTGCCATTAGTCGAGTTTTCCTATAACAACAGCTATCACTCAAGCGTTAAGACCGCCCCATTTGAGGCACTCTACGGGCGAAAGTGTCGATCACCTCTTTGTTGGGCTGAAGTAGGAGATAGTCAGATTACTGGACCGGAAATCATCCAGGAGACTACAGAAAAGATAGCCCAGATTCGTAACCGGTTAAAAATCGCGCGAGATCGGCAGAAAAGTTATGCAGACGTTCGACGGAAGGATTTGGAGTTCCAAGAGGGAGATCAAGTAATGTTAAAAGTCTCGCCTTGGAAGGGCGTAATCCGTTTTGGGAAACGAGGAAAACTCAATCCTCGTTATATCGGACCATTCAAGATCACCAAAAGAATTGGCCCGGTAGCTTACCGACTCGATCTACCCCAGAGCTTAGTAACATTCATAATACCTTCCACGTGTCCAATTTTAAGAAGTGTCTGGCTGATGAATCACTCGTTATACCCATGGACGAGCTGGAGTTAGACGATAAGTTGAACTTCATTGAGCAACCTGTAGAAATAATGGACCGCGAAGTCAAGAAACTAAAGCACAGCCGGATCCCGATAATAAAAGTCAGATGGAACTCTAAGCGAGGTCCTGAGTTTACGTGGGAACGCGAGGATCAGTTCCGGGAAAAGTACTCTCACCTATTCTCAAATACTCAAGAAATGGAGAACACGAGCTAATTTCGGGACGAAATTCCCTTAACAGGGGGAGACTGTAACATCCGGCACTAAACGAGGTTAGCAATGATGCCCTAATCTACATTTAATAGTCAATTATAGCCTAATCAGTGGTCATTAGAAATTAATTAAGTGATTAACAAGGTTTATTAGAAAATTCAACTCAATTAGAATCAAATTCATCGGTGCGATGAATCGGGAAATCAATTAATCCGATCAATTTACGATATGAGGGATTAATTCAACTAAGTACGTAATTAAATTTTGATTAGTAACACTAATCATACACTAATACAATTACTTAACATTAATTATGCAAGACTAAAACAATTCATTAAAACAATGCATTCAAAAGTATTTTTGAATTTACAAGAAAAGGGAAATACAAGAATACACTTTGAAATACATTTATACAAAAAAAAAATAGAAATACATCATAATTATGGCCTTAAGGCCGGCCCCTAGGGAGCTACACAACCTCAAATATTTTATTTCATCCACCATGCACCATCTACATCACACACCTCCATTTCTTTTCTCCATACTTTGAAAGATCTTTACTCAACCTTCACATCTATCATCATTTCACCACCTTCATTGGTCTATAAATAGAAGACCAACTTCTTCATTCATTCTTGCACCTTCAAACACCTACAATTCTCTTCCTCCCTCTCTCAAAATCCGGCCCCAAGGCCAAGTGAAAGAGCAAAATTTCCAACTTTGGTGTTCTTCAAATATTTCAAAGTATTCTTGTGCAACTCTTTCAAGACCAAGTCTTCTACTCATTTTCACTCTACTAACAAATCAAAGTAAGTAAATTCTAGCTTATATAATCTTATATTCATGTTTATATAAGTCTTGCATAATATATATAATCACCAACAACAACAAGTTACATAAAAACTCAAGTTTATATGTTTCTAGCTTTATTTTAAGTTATTTCTTTACATGTGTTTATGAATATGTAAACACATTATAAAAGTGTTAATATTATGAAAACATGTGATATATATGTGTTTTTATAACTATTATGGCTTTTATACAAGTTGTCTTTAAATAAACAACAAGAATCATAAGTTGTTTTAAGTTTATAAACTACGGAATTTCGGCAGAAAATTTGTATCGACTTTGAAAAATCATAACTAATTCATAACTCAACGAAATGAGTTGATTCTTGTCTCAAAAGTTAGATCTATGTCTTAACTATAGATCTGCAATTTTTCATAATTTATTTTGAAGTTTAAGACCTCCAGAAATTATTTGAGAAACCGAAAGTTTGACAGCTCAAAAATGGCCAACATAGCGTTTTTAACGAGATTTTTCACCAACCTAAACAACTCGAAAAATGGCCGTTCTTGATTCTAAAAATCCTTTGTATATAGTAGTTTAATGTCCTAGAAAACCAAAGTCTAAAACATTTTGGAGCTTGGTCAAAAACAGCCTCAAAGTAGGCCGAAAAACCTCCGAAAAAGCTGGAAAATTATATATATATAAACTTGACGTTTTAAGCAAATCTTATTTATAAACTTGTAATGTTGGGTGATTTAAGACATAAAAATCTATAAATATACATATTATCATATATTAGTAACATTAAGTCCTTATTATCATTTAGGACTCGGTTAACCACCTCCGGTTTCATCACCCATCAACCAACGCACATTTGCATTTTTGCGCGTAGTTTTGCCATCACAAGTTCGGTGAGTCTTCATAGCCCCTATTTTTCACTATCTATTGGGGTGGAAATACATGCACTGTTTTCATATGGACATCAAAACTGTTTATTTCTTATATGTATTACATGTTCGGATTCCATTAGGTGTTCCAGCTTTTGATTTGCCAATTTGAAGTTTCCTAGAACTATATTGACAGATTCTAGTTTCTTATTAGCCTCTAACACCTTTTGTTCAGTCTCTTCTAATTTTTTATTTAGAGATTCTATTTTCTTATTCATCTCCTTTTTCTCCCACTCATGATATGTTCTATCATGTCCCATTTGAATCTCATTATCCTTATAGTCATTGATCTGTTTTTCAAGATCTTCTATGGCCTGCATGTATTCATATCTTTTTTCTTCCATCTTAGCTAGAGTTTTACACATGCTCTCATTATGATCTCTGTACTTTTTAACCATATTTTTGCATGTTTGAGAGCAAAGTTTAGAATTTACCTCAGATGGTAGTTCAGTGGAGGTGACATTTGATATTTCTGCCATTAGAGCTTGATTTTGAAATTCTTCCTCTATCTGATCACTCCAGTCAAACACATTGTCTTCTTGAGAGACAAGTGCTTGTGATGATGAAGCCTGATTAGTCTGTTGAGGTCTTGATGGCTGTTGACCTTGAGATCTGCATTCTCTGGCAAAGTGGCCAAGCTTGTGACATTTAAAACACTCAACTTTTGACTTATCAAAAGCTGGTTTGCCTTCTGCTCTGGCTTGAAAGTTGGTTTTGCCAGTTCTTTTCAGAAACCTTTTGGCCCTCATGGTCAGCATTGCATGTTGCCATTTCAGATCCATCTCTTCTAGGTCATCTGGATGAATCTGTTCTAGATTTTCAGCATTTAGAGCAAACAGTCCATCATTAGCAACAAAAGCTTCATAGTGAGCTTCAGTAGAGTTACCATCACTACATGAAAAGGAATCACTGCAATTAGATTTTTCAGATGACAGAAGAGCAGTGTTGTGATTATAAGAAAAAGATTTCTTTTTAGTGTCAATCTCAGTTTCAAAGACTCTCAGATTGTTGTACAGATCATCCAGTTCTATTTCATCAAGAGTGTCTTTTGTTCTCCATTGAGCAGCATAGAATGTCCACTCTTCTCCAAGAGATCTAAGGAACTTTCTGTTCACCTCATCTTGATCCAGGCTGACTTTTGCACTTTTCAATTCACTTATCAGTTTGTTGAACCTGTCAAAGATTTGAGTAAGGTTTTCATTCTTGCCACAAGAAAAGTTCTCATACTGCTGTTTCAAAAGATCCTTTTGATTTCTCTTGGTACTGGCATTCCCAGCAAATCTTTTCTTTAAAGCAATCCAAAGAGAATGAGCAGTATAAAACTTTTTAAACTGATGTTGATAAGCATTAGGAATGGCTATTTGTAGAAGTGTATGAGCTTTCACTTCATTCATTCTAGCCTTTCTTTCAAGTTCAGTTTTTGGAGGAGTTTTGATGGGTTTGCCATTAGCATCAAGTTCAGGATCAACTGTAGGAGGAAATTCAACAGCTTCCCATATGGCATAATCAATGAATTGAATATGCTGTTGAATCCTGAGTTTCCACATCTCAAACTCAGTGGGCTTGAGCATAGGCACTTTGAGTCGTTGCCCAGATCCACTGCTGCTATTATCAAATTCCATTGCAGAAAATTAAAATTGTTAAAAGAAAGCTTTCGACTTTGAAAAACAAAAAACGACCTTTGGCTCTGATACCACTTGTCAGGATCTAAATTTAACTAACTAAGATTAACTGATTTGAATTGATCAGAGTGTAAACGAATAATCTTGTATTGAATCAAAGTCCAATTAAGAAGTTTGCGGAATAACTCTTAATTGTTTTAAGAAAAGCTTTCAGAATCAATAACAAATAAATATAATTGAATAAACAAAATTGCTTGTATTGCTGAATTGAATGATTACAATCACCTCTAATCTGTTTGATTAGACGAAGAACACAAATTGTTCTTAGGGTTTTTACAACCTTAGAGGCTTATGAAAACTTAAATAGAAAGCAATTACAAACTTGAACGTGCAGAAACTTGATACAAAAAAAATCTATTCTATGTATTTATAATGCTTTCTGATTTGTTTCCTTGAAGGACTCTGACTTCTTTGATAGTAGATATGCTGGAATCTTCGTGTAAATATCTCTTCCTGAATATCAGCACTTTCTGTTTATGAAACTGTTGAGCAGCTTGAATCACTTAGCAGCTTGAACATAGCAGCTTGAATGATTTTACTCTGGCAGCTTGAACTTTTATACTAGCAGCTCGAAATTCTTCAACTAACAGCATGAACTTTGTACTTACACAGAAAATCTACTAACAGTCTAAGAAATCTAACTAACAGCTTGAACTACTTAGAATATTTCCCAACAATTGTCAATAAGACAGGTTCTGAGACCAAAGCAAACAATAAGAAACATGTTCCTCCATTCAATGCTGGGTTCTTTGAGAAGAAATTTCCAAAAGGAAAGCAGTTTATAACCAACTGGAGTAAGTCTCATGTTGAAAGAAAATATGCTGTGATTTCAAATAAGTTTTCTAATGATAATGGAAAGTTGGTTATAAATGAAAGAAAACCTTTTGCTAAAACCAAGCATGATGATCATACTACCACAAGTAGACAAAAATCATCACAACTTAGTAAAAGCAAAGGCAAAGCCGTTGAAAACTGAAATTAATTTTTCCAAACCTGAGGAACTCAGAAAATAGTTAAATTATTTGCATCATTTTTAATCCAGTTATGTATTTAAATCTATGTAACTTGCAAACTTTACTCTTCATTTGATTCGGGCTATGTAAACCAATTAAATATTTTAAAGTTTTATCAATGTATTTTTTTCGAAAACGTCCATGTAGTGGTCATTCACTTGA
This sequence comes from Centrapalus pauciflorus, assembly GCA_020465985.1. Taxonomy (NCBI): domain Eukaryota; kingdom Viridiplantae; phylum Streptophyta; class Magnoliopsida; order Asterales; family Asteraceae; genus Centrapalus; species Centrapalus pauciflorus. The sequence continues at coordinate 119,646 of JAANYP010002230.1, read as the reverse complement.
TTATGGTTACACTTCCGCACTCGTCACGCCTCGCTGCCAACCGGGGTAGCAGGGTGTGACAGATTGGTATCAGAGCCATAGTTATAGTGAACTAGGTTGCATTAATACCCTAGACTATAATTGTTACAAAAAAAAACTAAACTTTCTTACATCAACAATTGTGAACATATGTATGGACCCTGATGACAGAAATATGTCAAACAATACGGTTGTTACCCTCTCTGACCCTGAGGACGAGTAATCACCTGTTGGCCAAGAAAGACAAAATGACACTGAGATGTACTTTGGATCGGAAACCCACCCAGACCGAATCAATGACGAGGAAGAGGACCCGTCAGAAAACAAGGAGGGCTACTGTGGCCTTGCAACACAAATTGCTCCACCATCACCACCACGTGTCCCATCCTACACCCCATTCAGAAGCCATCCCAATGGACAATTGAGGAAGTTCACCCCTAGGAAAAGGGTGTGACTGGCACAACGGGAGTCTATCCCGGTACCTGCCCATCAGCCAAGCCCGCTGCAGCAGCAATGGACGAACGTAAGACAGTGGGGGGGGGGGGGTGGATGCCTCACACTCTCCAAGAGTGGAGAAACGAGGAAGGGATCCCAAGCCAGTGTGAAGTCGGAATACCATCTTCTTCTTAAGTGCCGACACTTACCCAGAAACCTACTCATCAAACGATGCCTTTATTGGTGGCGAGGTTCGTCAGGCACGACCTCCGATTTCGATAGATCCAATAGAGTGTTGGGGAGATCTCTGCAAGGATCGAACAAGAGGTAATGCAAAACACTAACATATATTGGGCCAATCAAAATATCCAGGCAATCCAACAAGACGGGATCGACGAATTGTGACAGCGCCTAGCAGAGTGCGAAGCCCGCAATGCAGAGCTAACCCAACGACTCAATGCCCTGGAGTATGGTGAAACCCCGGAGGCATCTCATACTTAGTGCCCTTCTACCATTTCATAGTATTTCTGTAGGATTTACTATCTGATGTATCTTTAGGTATGTAAGGCTTGAAAATATTTCAGAAAATTCCCAACCATATCATGTAGAAAGATTAGGTATCAAGCACTTTTAACGGAGAAATTAAGTCTTAACTATAACTCTATGCATGAAAATATGTAGTATGACTATCTTCGTAAGAAATTTTAAACCCATAGACTTATCCTCTTACCCCATTAGATACCACGTATGCATTTATACTATTTGATACCTGTGCTGATAGGAGCTTTATATCCACTAAGTTTAGGGAGCAGATAAATGTCATTCTTACACCATTAAGTGACATTTAAGCTATTGAGGTTTATGACAATAAGACACTTAAGACAATAAAAATAATTCAAGGGTGCTCCTTAGAATTTGCAGGTCAACTATTTTAAATAGACTTGTTGTCTGTCAAATTAGGGAGTTTTGAAGTGGTTATAGGCATGGATTGGTTATCGAAAAACCGTGTGGAAATCATGTGCGATAAGAAGATAGTGTGCATACCCTTGACCAATACGAAGATCCTAACTGTCCAAGGTGAATGAAGAAACACCAAAGTAAGCATCATCTCCAGCCTAAGGACCCTGAAATGTCTATGAAAGGGTTGTCAAGTAATCCTGGTCTACATGACGGAGAAGGAGCCGAAGGAAAAGCGGCTCAAAGATATTACTGTTGTCTGTGATTACCCCAAAGTTTTTCTAAAAGACTCACCTGGACTCCCACCAACGAGACAAGTCGAATTCCAAATCGACCTAGTGCCAGGTGCTGCACCAGTGGCACGAGCACCATACTGTTTAGCCTCATCAGAAATGAAAGAATTATCCAACCAACCATAGGAGATCTTAGATAAAGGATTTATCAAACCGAGTTCCTCATCCTAGGGAGCTCCAGTTGTGTTCGTTAAGAAGAAGGATGGAACCTTCAGAATGTGCATTGACTACCGAGAACTCAATAAGCTAACCATAAAGAACTGGTACCCACTCCCAAGGATCGACGACTTGTTTGACCAACTCCAAGGGTCAAGCTTCTATTCGAAAATAGACCTGAGGTTTGGTTATCGTCAGGTTAGAGTTCGTGAGGAAGATATCCCAAAGACAGCCTTCAGAACCCGATACGGTCATTACCAATTCCAGGTAATGCCATTTGGATTAACCATTACACCAACAGTATTCATGGACCTTATAAATCGGGGGTGAAAACCATACTTAGACAAATTCGTAATTGTCTTCATAAATGACATCATAATCTACTCACGAAACAAGGAGGAGCACGAGCAATATTTAAGACTGATTCTCGAGTTGTTGGAGAAAGAACAACTATATGCCAAGCTTTCTACGTTTGACGTTTGGTTAAGAGAGGTGAAATCCCTCGCTCACGTGATCAATAGCAAAGGAATCCAAGTCGACCCCGCAAAGATCGAGGCTATCAGCTTTTAGTCAACTCCTAGAACCCTCATAGAGATACGTCAGTCCTTAAGACTTGCCACGTATTATAGACAACTATCAAAAGTTTCTCAAAGATCATCGGATCTATAAAAGACATTAAGTATGATTGGGGCGAGGATCAGGAGGCATCATTTCATTTATTAAAGCACAAACTATGCAGCGCGCCTATTTTGTCCTTACCCGAGAGAAGCGAGAAATTTATAGATTACTATGACGCTTCACACAATGGGTTGATGTAGCTTCACAACAACTTAAGGTTCACGAGGTGAATTACACAATGCATGATTTAGAGCTAGGAGAAGTAGTCTTTGTCCTTAAGACTTGGAGACATTAGTTGTACGGTACGAAGTGTACTGTATTCACAGACCATAAGAACCTCCAACACATCATGAAGCAGAAAGAGTTAAATATGAGGTAGCGTCGTTGGATGAGGCAATTAAGTGATTACAACTGTGAAGTTCGTTATCAACCGGGGAAAAGCTAATGTGGTTGCAGACGCTCAGATCCGAAAGGAACGAGCTAAGCCGTTAAGAGTACGAGCCCTAGTTATGACCATCCAACCAGACCTTCCTTCCTTAGTTCATGATGCACAAGTAGAAGCTGTTAAGGAGGAAAATATGAAAAATCAAGCCCTGCACGGAATGGATAAATAGTTTGGGATAAGGACTAATGAAAATCGATACTTCATTAAAATAGTCTGATTACCCTGTTTTGGTGGAGTAAGAATCGGTTATGGATGACGGACACAAATCAAGATATGTCTTTCACCCCGGATCCGATAAATGTATCATGACCTCAAGGAGCTATACTGGTTGCCTAACATGAAGGCTGACATTGCCACATATGTCAGCAATTTCGGAACATGCACCAAAGTAAATACAAAACATCAGAAACCACTTGGGTAATAGTCGACCACCTAACAAAGTCCGCGCATTCCTACCAATCAAGGAGAATAACATGATGAATAAGCTAGTCCAAACGTACCTCAAGGAAGTCGTCTCCCGACACGAAGTGTGTATTTCAATCATTTCGGATACGCATAGTAGATTTACATCTTGATTTTTTTTTGCAATCATTACAGCAAGTTTTGGGTACAAACTTGGACATGAGTACCACATATCACCCTCAGACCGATGGTCAGAATGAAAGAATGATCCAAACCCTAGAACATACGTTAAGAGCCTGTGTGATGGATTTTGGGAAGTGTCGGGATACTCATATGCCCTTAGTGGAATTATCGTACAACAATAGCTACCACTCGAGCATTAAAGTTGCTCCGTTTGAGGCACTCTACGGGCGAAAGTGTCGATCGCCGATTTGTTGGGCAGAAGTAGGGGATAGCCAAATCACCGGCCCTAAGATCACTCACGAAACTACCCAAAAGATAGTACAAATACGGAACCGACTAAAAAAAATTACCCGCGATTGTTAGAAAAGTTATGCAAACGTAAGGAGAAAATCCCTTGTGTTCCAATTAGGAGAAAGGGTACCGATGAAAGTCTCGCCATGGAAGGGCGTGATACGATTTGGGAAACAAGGATAACTGAATCCTCGTTCCATTGGACAATTCAAGGTCTTAAAAAGAATTGGACTAGTAGGTTATCGTTTACAGCTACCACTAGAGCTTAACAGCGTGCACAATACCTTCCACGTATCGAATCTGAAGAAGTGTTTGTTAGATGAAACACTTGTTACCCCCTTGAAAGAGATTTAGCTAAGTGATAAACTTCGCTTCATCAAAGAGCCGGTAGAAATCATGGACTGTGAGGTCAAAGGATTGAAGCACAGTCGTATACCCATCCTTACGGTCAGATGGAATTCTAGACATGGACCAGAATTCACTTAGGCATGCAAAGGCCAGTTTAAGCAAAGATACCCTCACATATTCTTAAGTAACAATACCCCTGAGGAAACAAGATAAATTTCAGGTTGAAATTCCCTTAACAGGGGGAGACTCTAACATCCGACACAAAACTAGGTTAGCAACTATGACCTAACCAGTTTTTATTAGAAAATTATAACATAATCAGTGATCATTAACAATTAATCAAGGTGATTAACAAAGTTCCTAAGGAAATTCAAGTCGATTAGAAACAGTTTCATCGGTGCGATGAATCGGCAAATTAATTAATCTGATCGATTTGCGATTTGATGGATTAATTCAACCAAGTACATAATTAAATTAAGATTAGTAACGCTAATCATACATTAATACACTTACATAACCTTAATTATGCAAGACTAGATCAATTCATTAAACAAATGCATTCAAAGGTATTTATGAATTTACATAAAAAGGGAAATACAAGAATACATTCTAAATATTTTTAAACAAAAAAATAAAAACCAAAATACATCATTTTATACCATACAAATCAGCCAACACAAAATGGGAACACACTTTTGTGTCCCCTTTGATTTTCATCATAAATATGGAAAAGAATTTTACACTTTTTCTACTTTTCCAACATGTTGGTAAAGTATTAAACATCACTTTTTTCTTAAAGTATTAAACATCACTTTTTTCTTTCGTCTTTTGCAAGACTCAAACTTCTCTATAAATAGAGTACTCTTTCACTTTATTTCCACACAATTGAAAGAGCAAACTCCTTCTCCTTTCTCTCTTCCAAAAATTGGCCAAGGCCTCCCAAGAACACCAAAGTTCTTTCATTTTGATTCTTCAAGTTTTTCCAAGGAAGTTTTGGTGCATCTAGTTCAAGAACAATTATTCTTCTCATTTGCATACTTCTAATACCCCAAGGTAAGTAAATACTAACTTATAGCCTCTTATATTTATGTTTATATAAGTCTTGCATAATATACATAATCACCAACAACAACAAGTTTCATAAAAACTCAAGTTTATAAATCACTAGTTTTGTTTTAAGTGTGTTTTCTTCAAATGTGTTTATAAATATATAAACACATAATGTAAATATAAATAATATGAAAACAACTTATATAAATGTGTTTCATAACCTTTTGTAAATGTAGTTTTGGAATAAACAACAAGAATCACAAGTTATTTCAAGTTTATGAAATCTGGATTTTCGGCAGAAATATTACGTCAACTTGGAAAAATCATAACTAATTCATTACTTAACGAAATGAGTTGATTCTTGTCTCAAAAGCTAGATCTATGTCTTAACTAAATATCTGAATGTTTTCATAATTTAATATGGAGTTTAGAACCCCCAAATATTATTTGGGAACCCGAAAGTTTGACAGCTCAAAAATGGCCAACATAGGGTTTTTAACGAGCTTTTCCCCCAACCTAAAGACCTCGACAAATGGCCATTCTTAACTTTAAAAATTATTTGTATATATTAGTTTTATGTGTATGAAAACCAAAGCTCAAATCGTTTTGGAGCTTGGTCACAAACAGCCTCAAAGTAGGCCGAAAAACCTTTGAAAAGCTGGAAAATTATATATATATATATATATATATATATATATATATATATATAAAGTTGATGTTTTAAGTGGGTTTTATTTATAAACTTGTAATGTTGGGTGATTTAAGACATAAAAACATTTATACATAATCATATATGGGGAGTTATTAAGTCCCTTATATCATTTAGGGCTCGGTTAAACACATCCGGTTCATCATCCATCAAAGAACGCAAATTTGCATTATACGCTCATATTTTGCCATCGCACTCTCGGTGAGTCTTCATAGCCCCTATTTTCACTATCTATTAGGGTGGAAATACATGCTCTATTTTCATATGGACATCAAAACTGTTTATAATCTTATATGTATTACACATGTGTTTATGTCGATCAATCAGCCCTCAAATCATGAACCGTTAATTACATTTATTTGTAAGCGCGAATATATTGTGGATAGATCTATCGGGAGTCATGTCCCCCATTCGGGTTAGTCTTACCGACTAACGGCGGAATGCATATATATTTATCACACGGTATTACGTATGGGAATACTGCACTGGGCAAACTCATAATTAAGCTTCGGTTGCATTATGGTTTATGTAATACATACATGGAATTTATGCTTTTATAAATTCAACTCATCTGTTAATGTCCATACAATAGGTCTTTTCGCGTAAACCTATGAGCTCACCAACAATTTGTTGACGTATTTTAGCATGTATTTTCAAGTAATTAAGACATGGGCATTCATCGGAAGCATTCCAAGGCTTCCGTTCATTTTGGAGTCGCATCATTTTCAAATTCGGAGATTTATTTGCATCATTTTTTATAATCCAATTATGTATTTAAATCTATGTAACTTGCGAACTTTACTCTTCATTTGATTGGGGCTATGTAAACCAATTAAATATTTTAAGGTTTTATCAATGTATTTTTTCCAAAAACGTCCATGTAGTGGTCGTTCAGTTGATTGGGTACGCTTCCGCACTCGTCACGCCTCGCTGCCAACCGGGGTAGCAGGGTGTGACATATATGTATCTCAGTTCGAGCCTGAGTCTGGAACATATCCTTTAACCGGAGATACATCTGGTAAGCTGGGACATCCATAAGGTTAGTCCGCAACTAAGATGTCATGGTCGCTAGCATTAGACAGGCAACATCGACCGAATCCTCAAAGTGCTTCTTGTGGAGATTTCTCTCCTCAATTGGAGCAGTCTCTACAGGAGCAGGTCCTGGTGCCCTTTCCAGAACATACGACTTTTGCACTGTACTCAGAACATTAGTCAGATCTTATTTCGAGTTCAGGGAATTGCTTCTTACGAGCTTTCCATTTCCCAAATGGTCCTCAAAGTAGCAATTTTGCGCTTTTAGGGAGGATTTTCAATATGAGGAAATTGAAGAAGGAGATTAACGTTATCATTGTTGTTGTTATTTAAACCGTTTCTACTTCTATCTCTTCCAACCATCTAAAACATTTTTCAAAAAATTAGTATTTGATTAACCATTAATAAATCAATAACCCAAAATTTAGAAAATGATTTATTAATTCTAAGAACCCTTTTACTTATTCATGCACCCAACGGAGGTTGAACCTACATGAATAAGCTACTTAGGCAGGCAACTTATTACCAATTACAACTCCTTTGCAACTTTTAGATCTTATGAGATTTCCAATTTCTTAAATTGATCATGCTTATTCTCATCCACACCTTGGGCAACAGTCTTACTGAGGAACCACCACTGACACACACCATATAACAACTGCAAGTCACTGGCCCAAGTCTCACTTAGTGTTGGGAAATAGTTTAAATATATTCAAGCTGTTAGTTAGACTTCTCAGACTGTTAGTAGTTTTTAAATGTAAATACAAAGTTCATGCTGCTAGTAGAAGAAACTCGAGCTGCCAGTGTAAAAGTTCAAGCTGCCAGAGCAAATCTACTCAAGCTGCTCTGTTCATGCTGTCAAGTGATTCAAGCTGCTCAACAGTTTCGGAAACAGAAAGTGCTGATTTTCAGGAAACGATATCTACGTGAAGATTCCAGCATATCTACTATCAGAGAAGTCATAGTTCGTCAAGGAAACATATCAAGAAGCAATATAAATACATAGAATAGGTCTTTCTATTATATAGGTTTTTCCTGCATATTTTGAGTCTGTAATTGCTTTGTTGATTAAGTTTTCATAAGCCTCTAAGGTTGTAAAACCCTAAGAACAGTCTGTGTTTTTCGTCTAATCAAACAGATTAGAGGTGATTGTAATCGTTGAATTCAGCAATACAAACAGTCTTGATTAATTCTTGTGTGTTTATTCATTATTGATTCTGAAAGTTTTTGATAAAATAATTAAGTGTTATTCCGCAAACTTCTTGATTAAACTTTGATTCAAAGCAAGATTATTGATTTATACTCTGATAAAATCAAATCAGTTAGTCTTGGTAATTCATATTTAGATCCTGACAAGTGGTAATTCATATCAAGTGGTATCAGAGACAGGTTTGTCAAACCAGGTTGTTCAAATCAGGTTTTTCAAACCAGGTTACTCTTTGTTTTTCAAAGTCAAAAACTTTCTTTTAAATTTTTAATTGTTTTGCAATGGAATTTGAAAATAGCAGCAGTGGATCTGGGCAAGGACTCAAAGTGCCTATGCTCAAGCCCACTGAGTTTAAGATGTGGAAACTCAGGATTCAACAGCATATTCAATTCATTGATTATGCCATATGGGAAGCTGTTGAATTTCCTCCTGTAGTTGATCCAGAACTTGATGATGAGGGAAAACCAGTCAAAACTCCTCCAAAAACTGAACTTGAAAGGAAGGCTAGAATGAATGAAGTGAAAGCACTTACACTTTTACAAATAGCCATTCCTAATGGTTATCAACATCAGTTTAAAAAGTTTTATACTGCTCATTCTCTTTGGAATGCCTTAGAGAAGAGGTTTGCTGGTAATGCAAGTACCAAGAGAAACCAAAAGGACCTCTTGAAACAGCAGTATGAAAACTTTTCTGGTGGCAAGAATGAAAACCTTACTCAAATCTTTGACAGGTTCAACAAACTGATAAGTGAACTGGAAAGTGCAAAGGTCAATCTAGATCAAGATGAAGTCAACAGAAAGTTTCTCAGATCTCTTGGAGAAGAATGGACAGTCTATGCTGCACAATGGAGAACAAAAGACACTCTTGATGAGATAGAATTGGATGATCTGTATAATAGTTTAAGAGTGTTTGAGACTGAGATTGATGCTAAAAAGAAATCCTTTTCTTATAATCACAATACTGCTCTTCTGTCTTCTGAAAAATCTAATAACTCTGATTCTTTCTCAGGTGGTGATGGCAACTCTGCTGAAACTCACTATGAGGCTTTTGTTGCCAATGATGGATTATTTGCTCTAAATGTTGAAGACTTGGAACAAATTCATCCAGATGATCTTGAAGAGATGGATTTAAAGTGGCAGCATGCAATGTTGACCATGAGGGCCAAAAGATTTCTAAAAAAAACTGGTAGGACCAACTTTCAAGCCAAGACAGAAGGCAAACCATCTTTTGATAAATCAAAAGTGGAATGCTATAAATGCCATAAGCTTGGTCACTTTGCCAGAGAATGTAGATCTCAAGGTCAATAGCCATCAAGGACTTCACAACCCATTCTAACATCATCATCAACAGCACTTGTTTCTCAAGAAGACAATGTGTTTGACTGGAGTGATCAGACAGAGGAAGAATTTCAAAATCAAGCAGTTATGGCAGAAACATCAAATGTCTCCTCCACTGAACTGCCCTCTGAGGTAAATTCTAAACTCTGCTCTCAATCATGCAAAAATATGGTTAAAGAGTACAGAGATCATAATGAGAGCATGTGCAAAACTCTAGCTAAGATGGAAGAAAGGAGATATGAGTACATGCAAGCCATAGAAGATCTGGAAAAACAGATCAATGATTATAAGGATAATGAGATTCAAATGGGGTATGATAGAACCTATCATGAGTGGGAGAAAAAGGAGCTAAATAAGAAAATAGAATCTCTGAATAAAAAGGTAGAAGAGACTGAACAAAAGGTGTTTGAGGCTAATAAGAAACTAGAATCTGTTAACATAGATCTAGGAAACTTCAAGTTAGCAAATCAAAAGCTGGAACACCTAATGGAAGTCCAATTTAAAGATAGAGTGAAATCTCAGGTCAATCCCAAAGAAGGAATAGGATACAGAGCTACTCCACCTCCATACAATAACAAGTACATTCATCCAATGAGTGAGGTTGCTGATAGACTTGTCAATGAACCACTAGATGAGTCTATGACTATTGTAGATCCTATCCTTGATAACAGTCCTGAATTAAAGGAAGATAAGAGTCAAAATAGAGACTGTGACACAATGAGTGCACCCATAGAGGTCCAAGCCCCCAGTAAGAAAGGAAAAGAGAAGATGAGTGTATGCAATGCTATTCCACAAGTTTCTGTACATTCTAACTGTAACACTGCATCTTCATCAAAAGGAAATAAAGGAGGTAAAACTGTTTCTGTCTGCACATGCCAAAAGCATGGTGTTCAAAAGTTTCCTAAACAACAGCAGGTAAGAGGAAATCAGAGAAACAAGAACCAGAAATTGGCAGAAAAGTCTGGTTCTCCAATTCAAACTGTCAAAAGATGTTTTCACTGTGGAAGGAAGAATCACTTAGCCAAAGATTGTTTTTACAAACCAGCTGTTGCAAAATAGACTGTGCATCACACAAAATCAAATCTTATTCAGGCAAAGCACTCAAAAGTGAAACCTTCCACAGTAGTTCCAAAGAAAACAATTGATCACAGGTTTTCCAAAGTTAATAAAAAACAGTCCACACATCAAAAACAAGTTTTGGCAAAGCCTAAATCAAGTTTTAAACAAATATGGTGTGTCAAGGACAAATCTGATGCTCAAACTGCTAATGCAAAAGATCAGACCGCTAAGTCAAAATCTAATGCTGTTAGTGCAAAAACTGAAACTGTTAGCACTACAAACACAGCTCAAACTGCTGAGCATCAATCTAGAGCTGCTAGTGAACCATCTGAAACTGTTAGAAGAAAAGATGATCAAAATAGTTGGATACCTCATATAATCACCAAATACTCTCCAAAGACTCCATCAGTAGATCTCACTAAATATAAGAAGTCAAAAACAGTATTTAGTTATGTCAATGTAAAAGGCCAACCCAAAACCAATTTGGTTTGGGTTTACTCCACTACTAACTAAGCTGTTATTTGTGCAGGGCAACCACAGGTCTCCTCATAGAACAAGATGGCATCTGGACAGTGGATGCTCTAGGCACATGACAGGCAACTCTGAATGCTTGTCAAACTTTAAAGGTTTTGATGGAGGTTTTGTTGCATTTGGAGGCAACTCAAAAGGAGGTAAGGTTACAGGTAAAGGTACTGTTAATGCAGGCAACATGACATTCCATGATGTTTTGTATGTTGAACAGCTTAAGTACAATTTATTAAGTGTCTCTCAAATCTTTGACAAACAAAACATTGTTCTGTTCACAGATTCTGAGTGCATTGTTCTTTCAAAAGATTTCAAAGTTCCTGAAAATCTTGTTTTACTAAGAACACCAAGAAAGGACAATGTTTACTGCCTGGACACAGATCTCTTATCTAAATCAAATACTTTAAGCTGTTTAATATCCAAAGCATCATCAAATGAGTCTGCTCTTTGGCATAGAAGGATGTGTCACATGAACTTCAAGTCCATGAATGCTTTAGTTAAAAAGAATCTGGTAAGAGGCTTACCCAAAAGGAGTTTATTTGTGATGATCATTGTGTAGCATGCCTTAAAGGTAAGCAACACAAAACTTCTCATAAGACCAAAGAAGTAAATTCAATCTCATCTGTCCTTCAGTTTCTACATATGGATCTATTTGGTCCAACATCTGTTTTGAGTTTGAATAAAAGGGCATACTGTTTAGTCATTGTTGATGATTTCACCAGATTTACTTGGGTTTACTTTCTTAGGTCCAAAGATGAAACTGCTGAGCTAGTTAAGTCTTTTATCCTTAAGATAGAAAACCAATCAAATTCCAAAGTTAAGGTGATAAGATCAGACAATTGAACTGAATTTAAAAATCACATTCTAAACAGTTTCTGTGAGTCCAAAGGCATTGCTAGACAATATAGTGCACCAAGAACACCACAACAAAACGGTGTAGCTGAAAGAAAGAACAGAACATTAATTGAGGCTGCTAGAACAATGTTAGCTGATTCAAATCTGCCAATGACTTTCTGGGCAGAAGCTGTTAATACAGCCTATTATGTTCTAAATAGGGTTCAAGTTGTTCAATCACAAGGGAAAACTCCCTATGAGTTATTCCATAATAGAAGTCCCTTAATTGCTTTCTTCAAGCCTTTTGGATGCCCATGTACTATTCTTCACACTAAGACTCACCTAGGAAAGTTTGAAAGTAAAGCTGAAGAAGGATTCTTTGTAGGATACTCAACTCAAAGCAAAGCCTATAGAGTATACAACAGTGTGTCTAAAACAATTGAAGAAAGTGCCAATGTTGAATTTACTGAAAATACTGCTAATATCAAAGGCACTGGTCCTGATTGGTTGTTTGATTTAGATTCACTAACACATTCTCTGAGCTTTGTTGAGCATACTACAGAAGCTGATTGTTAGGCACAAAAAGGCCTCAGTCAAACCTATTCTACATCTGAGGGGGAGATTTATAATCAAACCTGTTGATGCATTTTAAGGTTGAATTTAAGGCCTGTTATATGCCTTATTGAAACCTGAAAATGATTTGCAATATCAGTCTAAAGCTGTTCTATATGTTGCATGTGTTGCAACTAAGAAAGTTTGTCCAAGCTGCTCTGTCTGCTGAACAGGCTGGACATAAACTGTCTACGCTGCTCTACACTGTTGAGCAGCTTGGGCATTTTTAAAGTGTTCTGTTCTTTGTGAACAGAACCTGTTCTTTGTGAACAGGCTAAACACTTTATGGAATATGTTTCCAAGTCATCATGTATTGTTTTTGACTACAAGATCAGTTTACACAGTCGAAGACAAAGTGGAAACAGAACTGCTCAGCCTGCCCAAGCTGTTCTGTTACATGAAGACAAACGGTTATTTGAAAAAGGGTGACAGACCTTTTTCTTATATCAAAATAGGCCTTTACAAGGAAGAAAGACGCAAAGTTGACATTCCTAAATTAGTTAAAGGCAATGCAACAGTAGACAAAGTAAAAAGACAAAAGTTCTGCACATGTGAAGACAAGTCTGCTTTTCAGAAAAGTGCAGAAAAGGTTATGTTGTCTTTTCAACAAGACTTCTCCTTTTTCATTCCGTCCAATGAAGATGTTTCTCTTAGATCCTCTAAGTGAGTATAAAAGGAAGCTTCTAAGGTCAGAAAGAAGTGTGAAGAAAGCTAAGTGCTGAAACCAAGAGTGAACGTGCAAGTGTGATTTTCATGCATGCAAGATCTTCTGTAAACCAGCATCTGTGTGTCTAAGCTGTTTTACCTAAGCTGTTCCCTTAAGTCTTGTAAACACAGTGAGTGCTTCTTAGTGAGTGTGTTCATTGTAATCTAGTTTGAGTCTGTCTTAGACTAGAAAGCATACTGTTGTATTCTGTCATCTCAGCTTGAACTATTCCGCATTCAAGCTTGTTTGTAATTAACAATTGTTGATAATACATACAAACATTGAGAAAAAGAGTGTGTAGTTTTTAAAGTGCTGTATTCACCCCCCCTCTATAGCTTATAACTATATACTTATAACTATATACTTTGGGAACCTCTCGGGACCTACAACTGGTATCAGAGCCAGGTTAGAGTGTGTGTCATTCTAGATCTCTCATTCTCCCAAGTTTCCATGGATAACAGTGCTGCAAATTCTTCTTACTATGACAATGGCTCTATGGGCAAACCTCCAAAATTTAATCATCAAAACTTCTCTGGTTGGAAGTGCAGAATGATGCTCTATTTAGAGAATCTGGATGTACAACTGCCAGAGATAGTGATGGAGGGTCCCTATGTGCCAACCTCTGTTACTACCATAACTCCAGCGGTTGAAGGAGCTGCTCCTGATATCAGGACCTTTGAGAAAGCTAAAGCTCAATGGTCTGATGAAGACAAGAGACTGGTGGCTCTGGATGCAAAGGCCAGAAACAATCTGGTCATTTCTCTTCCTGATGATGTGTTCAAACAGGTTGAGAAAATGAAGACAGCAAAGGAGATGTGGGATACTTTGTGTACCGTCTATGATGGACCCACAATCACACTGGACAACAGGATCAACAATCTTGTTAGACAGTATGAACTCTTCTTTGCTAAACCAAAGGAGACTCTCACTGAAACCTACACCATGTTTACTGCTCTAGTGAATGATCTCAAAGCTGTTGGCATCACCAAGGACAGTCTTACCCTGGTGAATAAATTTTTGGACAGTTTACCTGAAGAGTGGAACTACTTTTCAACAATCCTAAGGAACTCAGGTACTATCAGACGTATGGATCTGGTCAATCTGAATGGATCCTTACTGAATGATGAACAGTCAAGGCAACAAAAGAGAAATGCCTTGGAAATGTCCAAAAGAGGTGTAGCCTTTGTGGCTAATGTGAGACAGCCTGTAAATCAGGTGAGTGATGTGTTCATTCAACCTGATCAACAGGATGATGAAAAGGAGGTGGTGTCAGACGAAGAAGATGCTGCAGATCTTGCTGAACAAGATGATGAGCAAATGATAGCCATGCTTGTCAAAAGGTTCAACAAGAAAAGGTTTGGAAGAAACATGCTGCAAGGAGGTTCAAGTGCTGGCAAAAAGAAGGCATTTGACAAATCCAAAGGTGAGTGCTTCAAATGTGGCAAAACTGGTCACATAGCTGCTGACTGTGTGTCAAAAGCTGTTGGTCAGTCATCCAAACCCAACAAGACTAACAAGGATGATGGCTATAGGGTTAAGTACCTTATGGCCATGGTTAAGCTGAGGAAATTGGAAAACTCAGTGTCTTCCAATCGCCAAAAGGGACTTATGGCAGAGACATGTGACTGGGAGGAATCTGATTCATCATCTGATGAAGAAGATAATCAATGTCTGATGGCCAACACTGATGTCCCATCAACAAGCAGCTTCAAACAAGATATGGCTGAAGCTGAAGCCTTCAGCAGCTTAGAGAACTGGAATCCTACTATGATGTATAAGGTACAAAATTTTATGGCTTACAGTTCTGAAGAAAAAGTTAAAATGTTTGAATATATGCTTGTTGATCTCAAAGCTGCTGTTGAGAAGCATGATGCTTTACTATCTGAAATCTCTAAGCTTAAAGCTGATCTTAAAACTAAATCCAGTAAACTGGACAGTTTCCATAAGTTGGAAACTGAGCTTGATGAGTTAAAACACATCAACTCTATTTTACTGGAAGAAAAGAGAGAAACAGATATAAAGCATGCCAAGCTTCAAAAGATAGTTGACTCTTGGTGCCAATCTGCACAAAAAGTCAGCCATTGTATAAGTCAACAGATTCCTGCACAAATCCAAGCCTATCTTGGAGGGGATCTTGACACAGCAGCTTCCATTGTTGAGATAAGTAATCTGAAAGAAGATTTATCCACTCTTGGTGAACTTCCAAATACATTCATTCAAAATGTGAATGGTAAACTAATCTCAACAAACAGGTTTGTCAGGCCTCAAAATACTGACAGCTTGTGTGAACTCAGCTCAAAAGCTGATGTTGGAGTTTGTTCTCCAAGTCAGCCTGCTAAGTGCTCTGCTAGCTCACACAAGCAAAAGAAAGGAAAACATGTTCAAACTGAAGTTGTGGATGCTAAACCTGTTGACAAAACAGGTTCTGAGTCCAAAGCTGATGGTAAAAAGCATGTTAATCCTTTTGATGCTAAACACTTTGAAAATAAGTTTTCAAAAGGTAAGCAGCCTGTTTTCAACAAGGGTAAGTCTCATGTTGAAAACAAAACTGCTGTGATTTCAAATAAGTTTTCAAATCATAGTGGTAAATTGGTTTTAAATAAGAATAAGCTTTTCAAAACCAGACACAGTGAGTATGCTGATAGGCAGCATAAATCACAATCCAGTAGGGGCAAAGATAAAGCCATTGCTCAAACTGGAATAATTGGGAATAAGTTTCCCAAACCTGTGGAAGCTCAAAAGCCAATCAAGCTCCCTGTCTTTGACATCTGTCCTCCCAAAAAGAGGAAAGAAGAGACAGTCAAAGCTGTGGCTATTGAACTCTCCACACAAGCTGTTGATTCAACAAAGAATGCTAAACCTGCTGAAAGAATCAACAAAAATAGCTCAGAATGTGTTTCTGAAGGATCTTCTTCCAAAAATACTAAAAAGAGAAAATGTTACAAATGTGGGAAGAAGACACATCTTGCCAAGGACTGTCCTGAATCTGAGGACATGAGGCCTGTTAACTCTGTTGTTTCTCTCACAGCTGTCACAAGCAGTGTTGGAAATGGCACAGTTACTGAGAATGGTATTCAAGCTGATACCATTCAGATAGGGAATATTAGTGTGGATATTTCAAATCCATCAACAAATGTTGATGAAGTAGGAGAACTCATCTCTGTGATGAGTTCCCCTAAAAATGACTAATAATTCTCTTATCACTCTGCAGGAAAAACAACCTACCCAGGTTTGGTACTTGGACAGTGGCTGCTCAGGGCACATGACAGGTTGTAAAGAATTGCTGAGTGAACTCAGGCCTGAAAAAGGGCCAAAAGTCACCTTTGGTGACAATGTACAGGGATCCACTGAGGGATATGGAACTCTTAAAGCTGGTGCTGCAGTGTTCAAAAGAGTAGCCTATGTGGTTGGGCTAAAACATAACCTTGTTAGCATAAGCCAACTATGTGATGCTGGCTACAAGGTTAACTTTGATGAGCACCTGGGTTACATATTGGATTCCCAAGGCAAAGTTGTGCTATGTGCTCAACGAAAGAAAGTTGTATATGTTGTGGATATGCATTCTGCTGACCCCACAACTGAAACCTGTTTTCTCACAAGAACAAATGCTGATCTAAACTGGCTATGGCACAGAAGACTGTCACATCTGAACTTCAAGAACATCAACAAACTCTGTAAGAAAGAGTTGGTGACAGGTTTACCTTCTATGACTTTTGCTAAGGATAGATTATGCACAGCTTGTGAGAAAGGCAAGCAGAGAAAAACATCTTTTAAATCCAAACATAATTTCTCTATTGATACTCCACTCTTCTTAATCCATATGGACTTGTTTGGACCTGTTAATGTCCCAAGTCTAGGAGGAAGAAGATACACTCTTGTAATGGTTGATGAGTTCTCCAGGTACACATGGGTGATCTTTCTAAAGGGCAAAGGAGAGGCTGCTAGAGAGATTATTGGATTTGTCAAAAAGATGGAAATGCTAAACTTTGCCCAAGTAAAGCAGCTTAGAAGTGATCATGGTACTGAATTCAGAAACAGTACTCTTGAAGACTTCTGTGAAGAGAAAGGTATCACTAAAAACTTTTCAGCTGTAAGAACTCCTCAACTGTTGGGAAATAGTTTAAGTATACTCAAGCTGTTAGTTTAGACTTCTCAGACTGTTAGTAGATTTTCTGTGTAAATACAAAGTTCATGCTGCTAGTTGAAGAAACTCGAGCTGCCAGTGTAAAAGTTCAAGCTGCCAGAGCAAAACAACTCAAGCTGCTCAGTTCATGCTGTCAAGTCATTCAAGCTGCTCAACAGTTTCATAAACAGAATGTGCTGATTTTCAGGGAAGATATCTACATGAAGATTCCAGCATATCTACTATCAGAGAAGTCATAGTCCTTCAAGGAAACACGTCCACAAAGCAATATAAATAGACAGAAGATTGTATAGAAGATATATGCATACGCATAGAGAAAGAAGTTTTCTGCATTTTTGAGTCTGTAATTGCTTTATTGTTAAGTTTTCTTAAGCCTCTAAGGTTGTAAAACCCTAAGAACAGTCTGTGTTCTTCGTCTAATCAAAACATATTAGAGGTGATTGTAATCAGTGAATTCAGCAATACAAACAGTCTTGATTACTTCTTATGTTTTATGCTTTATTGATTCTGAAAGTTTTTGTTAAAATAATTAAGTGTTATTCCGCAAACTTCTTAATTAAACTTTGATTCAAAGCAAGATTATTGATTTATACTCTGATAAATTCAAATCAGTTAATCTTGGTTATTCATAATTTTCATAAGTTTTAGATCCTGACAAGTGGTATCAGAGCCACAGGTCGTTCTTTGTTTTTCAAAGTCGAAAACTTTCTTCAAAATTTTTTTTTTTAATCTTTTTCAATGGAATTTGAAAATAGCAGCAGTGGATCTGGGCAAGGACTCAAAGTGCCTTTGCTCAAGCCCACTGAGTTTGAGATGTGGAAACTCAGGATTCAACAGCATTCATTGATTATGCCATATGGGAAGCTGTTGAATTCCCTCCTGCAGTTGATCCAGAACTTGATGCTGAGGGAAAACCAATCAAAACTCCTCCAAAAACTGAACTTGAAAGGAAGGCTAGAATGAATGAAGTGAAAGCACTCACATTATTACAAATAGCCATTCCTAATGCTTATCAACATCAGTTCAAAAAGTTCTATACTGCTCACTCTCTTTGGAATGCCTTAGAGAAGAGGTTTGCTGGTAATGCCAGTACCAAGAGAAATCAAAAAGATCTCTTGAAACAGCAGTATGAAAACTTTTCTGGTGGCAAGAATGAAAACCTCACTCAAATCTTTGACAGGTTCAACAAACTGATAAGTGAACTGGAAAGTGCAAAAGTCAATCTGGATCAAG
>JAANYP010002230.1:0-100040 GCA_020465985.1 Centrapalus pauciflorus | reverse complement strand
GAGAAACTGGAATCTGTTAACATAGATCTAGGTAACTTCAAGTTAGCAAATCAAAAGCTAGAACACCTAATAGAAGTTCAATTCAAAGATAGAGTCAAATCTCAGGTCAATCCCAAAGAAGGAATAGGATACAGAGCTACTCCACCTCCATATAATAACAAGTACATTTATCCAATGAGTGAAGTTGCTGATAGACTTGTTAATGAACCACTAGATGAGTCTATGACTATTGTAGATCCTATCCTTGATAACAGTCCTGAATTAAAAGAAGATAAGAGTCAAAATAGAGACTGTGACACAAAGAGTGCACCCATAGAAGTCCAAGTTCCCAGTAAGAAAGGAAAAGAGAAGATGAGTGTATGCAATGCTACTCCACAAGTTTCTGTACATTCTAACTGTAACACTGCATCTTCATCAAAAGGAACTAAAAGAGGTAAAACTGTTTCTATCTGCACATGCCAAAAGCATGGTGTTCAAAAGTTTCCTAAACAACAGCAGGTAAGAGGAAACCAGAGAAACAAGAACCAGAAATTGACAGAAAAGTCTGGTGTTCCAATTCAAACTGTCAAAAGATGCTTTCACTGTGGAAGGAAGAATCACTTAGCCAAGGATTGTTTTTACAAACCAGCTGTTGCAAAACAGACTGTGCATCACACAAAATCAAATCCTAAACAGGCAAAGCACTCAAAAGTGAAACCTTCCACAGCAGCTCCAAAGAGAACAGTTGATCACAGATTCTCAAAAGTTAATAAAAAACAGTCCACACATCAAAAACAAGTTTTGGCAAAGCCTAAATCAAGTTTTAAACAAATATGGTGTGTCAAGGACAAATCTGTTGCTCAAACTGCTAATGCAAAAGATCAGACTGCTAAGTCAAAATCTGATGCTGTTAGTGCAAAAACTGAAACTGTTAGCACTACAAACACAGCTCAAGCTGCTGGCATCAAACTGGAGCTGCTAGTGAATCATCTGAGACTGTCAGAAGAAAAGATGATCAAAATAACTGGATACCTCATATTATCACTAAATACTCTCCAAAGACTCCATCAGTAGATCTCACAAAATACAAGAAGTCAAAAACAGTTTTTAGTTATGTCAATGTACAAGGCCAACCCAAAACCAATTTGGTTTGGGTTTACTCCACTACTAACTAAGCTGTTATTTGTGCAGGGCAACCACAGGTCTCCTCATAGGACAAGATGGCATCTGGACAGTGGATGCTCTAGGCACATGACAGGCAATTCTGAATGCTTGTCAAATTTCAAAGGATTTGATGGAGGTTTTGTTGCATTTGGAGGCAACTCAAAAGGAGGTAAGGTTACAGGTAAAGGTACTGTAAATGCAGGCAACATGACATTCCATGATGTTTTGTATGTTGAACAGCTTAAGTACAATTTATTGAGTGTCTCACAAATCTGTGACAAACAAAACATTGTTCTGTTCACAGATTCTGAGTGCATTGTTCTTTCAAAGGATTTCAAAATTCCTGAAAATCTGGTTTTACTTAGAACACCAAGAAAGGACAATGTTTACTGCCTAGACACATCTCTTTTGACTAAATCAAATACTTTAAGCTGTTTAATATCCAAAGCATCATCAAATGAGTCTGCTCTTTGGCATAGAAGGATGTGTCACATGAACTTCAAGTCCATGAATGATTTAGTTAAAAAGAATCTGGTAAGAGGATTACCACAAAAGGAGTTCATTTGTGATGATCATTGTGTAGCATGTCTTAAAGGTAAGCAACACAAAACTTCTCATAAGGCCAAAGAAGTAAATTCAATCTCATCTGTTCTTCAGTTGTTACATATGGATCTATTTGGTCCAACATCTGTTTTGAGTTTGAATAAAAGGGCATACTGTTTAGTCATTGTTGATGATTTCACCAGATTTACTTGGGTTTACTTTCTTAGGTCCAAAGATGAAACTGCTGAGCTTGTTAAGTCTTTTATCCTTAAGATAGAAAACCAATCCAATTCCAAAGTTAAGGTGATAAGATCAGACAATGGAACTGAATTTAAAAATCAAATTCTAAACAGTTTCTGTGAGTCCAAAGGTATTGCTAGACAATATAGTGCACCAAGAACACCACAGCAAAATGGTGTAGCTGAAAGAAAGAATAGAACATTAATTGAGGCTGCTAGAACAATGTTAGCTGATTCCAATCTGCCTATGACTTTCTGGGCAGAAGCTGTTAACACAGCCTGTTATGTTCTAAATAGGGTTCAAGTAGTTCAATCACAAGGGAAAACTCCCTATGAGTTATTCCACAACAGAAGTCCCCTAATAGCTTTCTTCAAGCCTTTTGGATGCCCATGTACTATTCTTCACACTAAGACTTACTTAGGGAAGTTTGAGAGTAAGGCTGAAGAAGGATTTTTTGTAGGATACTCAACTCAAAGCAAAGCCTATAGAGTATACAACAGTGTGTCTAAAACAATTGAAGAAAGTGCCAATGTTGAATTTAATGAAAATACTGCTAACATCAAAGGCACTGGTCCTGATTGGTTATTTGATTTAGATTCACTAACAAATTCTCTGAGCTTTGCTGAGTTTACTGCAGAAGCTGATGCATACAGGGTTGAAGCTGCCAATACAATTTCTCATGCTGTTGGCACAAAGTTTCAGACTGCTGCAGATTCAACAAGTTGGGATGACTTCACCACTCTACCACTTCTGTCATGTGATCCTCCAGGGGTCCTGAGCACTCAACATGATGCAAATCCAGACACTGAAGTGCCATTCCCAAGTCCTGACAGCACAGCTCAAACACAAAAGGAAACAGCTCCAGTTTCTAGGCTAGCAGTCCCAACAGCTTCTCAAGCTGTTAGCCTAGAAACTCAAGCTGTTCCAGAAACTGAACCAATCACTGGTTCTGATGGAGATGACACAAACCTTGGAACATCCTTCCAAACAGAGAGAGAGCCCACACTAAGAGTTCATAAGTATCACCCTCTCAATCAAATACTGGGTGATCCAAGCACTCCTGTTCAAACAAGGAAGATGGTCCACAATGAGACTGCTGCTGCTGAACAAGCAGTTCCAGAATTCAGCCTAGCTGCTTTTGAACATGCCTGCTTCATGTCTCAACTAGAACCCAAAAAGGCATCAGAAGCACTAAAAGATTCATCCTGGATTGAAGCTATGCAAGAAGAGCTTTTACAGTTCAAAATTCAGAATGTATGGACTCTGGTGGATCTTCCTAAAGGTAAGAGAGCAATAGGTACAAGATGGGTGTTCAGAAACAAGAAGGATGAGAGAGGGATAGTCATCAAGAACAAAGCAAGACTAGTAGCACAAGGGTACACTCAAGAAGAAGGAATAGATTATGATGATGTCTTTGCTCCAGTAGCAAGAATTGAAGCCATCAGACTATTTCTAGCATATGCAAGTTTCAAAGGCTTTAAAGTGTATCAAATGGATGTTAAGTCTGCTTTCTTGTATGGGACAATTGAAGAGGAAGTGTATGTGTGTCAACCTCCTGGTTTTGAAGACTACAAGTATCCAGACAGGGTGTACAAGCTAGACAAAGCTCTCTATGGTCTTCACCAAGCCCCCAGAGCATGGTATGACACACTGTCATCATATCTTCTACAGAATGGATTCAAGAGAGGCACTCTGGACAAAACACTTTTCACTAAATCCATCAAAGCTGAGATTCTTCTTGTCCAGATCTATGTTGATGACATCATCTTTGGCTCAACTAATGATAGGTTGTGCAAAGATTTTGAGGCCCTAATGCATAAAAAGTTTCAAATGAGTTCAATGGGGGAACTCACATTCTTTCTAGGGCTGCAGGTCAAACAGAAGCCTACTGGTCTATTCATAAGTCAATCAAAGTATGTCAAAGACATACTGGAAAAGTTTGGCTATCAAGACACAAAGGTTGCAAGCACTCCAATGGATCCTCATAAACAGCTCCATACAGACAAAGATGGCATAGATGTGGACATTCATCTATACAGATCCCTTATCGAATCTCTCATGTATCTAACATCTTCTAGACCTGATATAATGTTTGCTGTTTGTGTGTGTGCCAGGTTTCAATGTTCACCAAAGGATTCTCACTTGGTTGCTGTTAAGAGAATTTTCAGATACCTTAAAGGCCAACCACATTTAGGCCTTTGGTATCCCAAAGACTCTCCTTTTGAACTAACTGCATATTCTGACAGTGACTATGGTGGTTGCAACATTGACAGAAAATCCACAACTGGTGGATGTCAATACTTAGGAGCAAGACTGGTCTCTTGGCAATGCAAGAAACAAACAACTGTCTCCACATCATCCACTGAAGCAGAATACGTAGCAGCTGCAAGCTGCTGCTCCCAGGTAATGTGGATTCAAAATCAGGTAAGAGACTATGGTATGAATTTCTTATCCACTCCTATTTATATTGACAATTCAAGTGCCATTAGCATTGTGCAAAACCCAGTGAAATTCCAAAAACCAAGCATATAGAAATCAGATTTCACTTCATCAGAGATAGTAATGAAAAGAAGTTAATCCAAGTTACCAAAATACATACAGATGATCAGCTAGCTGATCTATTTACAAAACCTTTTGATGTAGGAAGGTTCACTTTCCTAATATCAAACATTGGTATGGTAAACATGGATTAATTGATTTCTATTATTATCAACTCAATATGCTAATTTAAGGGGGAGACACTGTTCCATTGAAAATTTGCACAAATTTACACTAACAGCATGAGTCTTTTCTCATGCTGCTAGTTCATTTTCTCGGACTGCTAGTTATTTTCACTTGATCTGTCAAAGTGTGCAGGGTATTTAGGTAATTTTCAAAATGTGTGCGCGGGACCTAACCTTTTCGAAACCTTTAAAGGTCCCAGTTTCGTTCAGTTGTAACTACCAGTTACATATTCTTCTTCCACGGCCTTCTGCTTTCTCTCTGAACGATACACACATTCTCTTCAAACCCTAAACCCTAAACCGTCGTTTCTTGATCAATGGAGTTCGTAAAAGAACACAACTGCCTCCCATACACCCTGAAACACACTGACCTTGAACCGTTCCATGAGATGATGGACTTCCTCAGGCACTCCCATATCCACTATGCCCTCAATATCAACCCCACTATATACATATCTCATATTGAGCAATTCTGGAATCATGCCTATGTTCAAACCATCAATGGAGTGCCTACCCTGACTTCCAAAATCGATGGTACTACCATCAATATCACCGAGGAGTCCATCAGACATCATCTGCATCTTCAAGATGCCACAGGTATAAAAGACCTATCTCTTACTGCTTTACACTTTGGTCTTCAAAATATTGGATATAGGGGTCCTGCTGATTCTTTTACTTTCTTGAAAGCACATTTTTCTCCTAAATGGAAATACCTTGTGCATATTATTCAGCAATGTTTAAGCCCCAAAAGAACTGGTTGGTCCGAATTTTCTTCAAATATTGCCACTGCCTTAGTGTGCTTTTCTACTGGCCAACAGTTCAATTTTTCAAATATGATCTTTCAAGGAATGTTAAGGCATCATTCCTTGAAGCATGGGAAATTTTTGATGTATCCTCGATTTTTGGCAAAAATAATTGCACACACCTGCACTACTTCAAATTTACATAAGAGGATATATGTTTCCCATAGGCACTCACTATCTTCAATCAAAAGGCTGATAAAGCCAAGTGCCAATTTTGTTAGTATTGATGCTCCATTGCCCTCTGCAATGATGAACATCATCACAAGAAACAGAGGAGAGGGGCCTGAGCAGACACAGCCCAACATTACTGCTTCAACCCCAGGACCCCAACCCTCTCCTCATGATACAGATATTCCCTCTGATCCTTTTGAACAGCCCATACGCCCACTAAAATACTTATATAAAAGGAAAAGGGGACGAGGAGCTCCTTCCTCCTCCTCCCTCAGACAAGAGCCATATATCCTTGTGCAGGAGGATACTCCTGCACAGAATATCCAAAGGGAACCAATTGAGGACACTCCCAACCTCAATCAGGAGGTGAACATCTCTTCTGAGACTGTTCATATGGGTTTTGTGGCTGGCACTACTGATGTCTCTGCACAAGAGGCACAGGACAGGGCCAACATCTCTAAGACCACACCCATGGCAACAGCAAGTGTGCAAACACGAGCTGGAAGTCCCCAGTACCAAGAAAAGAGGGGCCCAGAGGTTTCTACTTCTGGTGTTAATGTCAGTGATAGACCACAAACACCCCTGGTGTTATCTGATCTTGAGACTAGTCTGCAACTGATGCTCTTAACGGATCCAAAGCTGAAACCTGTTGTAACAATGTTGGAATACCAAATGTCCATCATTGCTGCACAGGGGGCACAAATTCATGCACTCAAACAGGCAGAAGCTGCTCACAATCAGAAACTGGCTAATCTACACAAAGGGTTTACTCTTTGTGGAAATAAGCTCATCAAACTAGAGCAGTTGATTCAAACCCATGTGGCAAAGGTTGTAGGTCCTTCTGACCAAACCAATGCTTCCAAAAAGGGGGAGAATCAGGAAGTTCCTCAACCAGTCCAAGCAGCTCCAACTCCAACAGTCCAAGCAGCATTAACAGCTTCATCTTCTAGGCTAGCAGTCCCAACAGCTTCTCAAGCTGTTAGCCTAGAAACTCAAGCTGCTTCTACAAGAGCAACTGGAGTTGTTATAAGAGAAGGTATTCAAGCTCCATCTACTTCAGTCCAACCTACATCTTCTGCTACAAAAGATAAGGGCAAGGGTATTCTCATTGAGTCTCCAAAGCACAAATTTTCTTCCAGAGAAGCCCAGATTGCCTTTGATGCTGAGATTGCCAGAAAGTTAGCAGAAGAACAAGATCAGGCCTTAGACCAGCAAACCCATGCCCCAATGCAAGATGATGAAACCTTAGGAGACTACCTAAGAGGGTTTGTGGTAAAGCAAGGTGAAAGGAAGAGGAGAATGCCAACTGGGCATACCAAGGCTGAAAATAGAAGATTCTTAATCAATTTTGCCGTTGCAGCAGATATTCCAAAGAAAATTGCTCAGTCTATGCCTACTGAGAGGCTGCAGGCAATACATGATAAAGAAATGGAGAAAAGAAAGAAAACAAGAGTCTCTTCAGAAGTTCAGCCAGTACCAACAGTTCAACCGTCCCAATCAGTCCAACCATCAACAAAACCAGTCCATCCTGAAGCTGCCAATGCACCTGCTCCCACTAAGAAACCAGTCCAACCTGAAGCTGCCAATGCACCTGCTCCCACTGATCAACCTACTGTTTCTGTTCCATCATCTGTTAAGAGGGTGATCTTTCAGCACCATTTGCAAAAGGCTATGGAGATAGAAAAGTTGCTTGATCAACATGACTTCACAAAGCCAGAAATCAACTACTGGTTTGCTAAGTCATTGGATGAAAGAAATATAAGGGTCAAGTTTGTGATAAGGAGAGAATCTGGACCAGAAGAGGAGTATGATACATTCTGGCAGATGGTCCATAAGCTGACCAGGGATGAACTAATAAAGATGTACCACATAGGGTCTGTTTCTCAAGTCAGATCTGATCTTCCACAAGTAAAACAACTCATCAGAGATCTAAGTTCAGTTGCTGATGCTGAATTTGCAAGAAAAGAAGTGGAAGATGCTGAGAAGAAAGGGAAGCAGATCAAGGAAGTACATATTTTTGTCAAATCCAGAACCTACAGAATTCAATTCAAAGATGGATTTGGTATTTTCTTCAATCTCGAGTTTTATAATTTTTCAAAAGATATGCTGCTTCAAATAAAATCAGTTAGGAAATCTTGTGATAAAGAAGAGATGAAGAGAGAATTTTTGAAGGCTGTAGATCAGAAGCTTGCACAGTTGTAAGTTTTTGAAAGCCTTGGTTTGTAAATAACAGTTTACTTTTTCATTTCCTTATTTGTATAGAACTTAAAGTCTTGTATAAAGAATTTAAGTTAGGGGGAGATTGTTGGGAAATAGTTTAAGTATACTCAAGCTGTTAGTTTAGACTTCTCAGACTGTTAGTAGATTTTTCATGTAAGTACAAAGTTCATGCTGCTAGTTGAAGAAACTCGAGCTGCCAGTGTAAAAGTTCAAGCTGCCAGAACAAATCAACTCAAGCTGCTCAGTTCATGTTGTCATGTCATTCAAGCTGCTCAACAGTTTCATAAACAGAATGTGCTGATTTTCAGGGAAGATATCTACACGAAGATTCCAGCATATCTACTATCAGAGAAGTCATAGTCCTTCAAGGAAACACGTCCATAAAGTAATATAAATAGACAGAGTATTGTATAGAAGATACACGCATAGAGAAAGAGTTTTCTGCATATTTTGAGTCTGTAATTGCTTTATTGATAGAGTTTTCATAAGCCTCTAAGGTTGTAAAACCCTAAGAACAGTTTGTGTTCTTCGTCTAATCAAACAGATTAGAGGTGATTGTAATCATTGAATTCAACAATACAAACAGTCTTGGTTACTTCTTATGTTTTATGCTATTATTGATTCTGAAAGTTTTTGTCAAAATAATTAAGTGTTATTCCGCAAACTTCTTAATTAAACTTTGATTCAAAGCAAGATTATTGATTTATACTCTGATAAATTCAAATCAGTTAATCTTGGTTATTCATAATTTTCATTATATTTAGATTCTGACAAAAACATTCTATGTTTTAGTACTATCCAACAACTACCTCCAATGATAAGTTTGTTCTAGTGGATGCAGATTCAAATCTGAGTCAACATCAATTTCATGGTGATCGTACCATTTATTTCGATACCTCTTTGGATGACCTAAGGCCTCCTTAAGAATCTCAACTTTTAACCATCATTTACTGAACTGATTTTATTGACACAATATACATAATGGACAATATAGTTCACGTAATCTCGGCTTGATTTTTTTGTAAATAACCCGTTTACATGAAGCTTTATGGTAAACATTTCTTCACACTTATCTATGTTTTTCAAAAAATATAAGATCGATACAGAATTACAACTAAATTAAAAACAATATAGCAGTATAGGGTAAACACCACATTCATGACACTACCATAATGCTCAGGGTTCGGCTTTGGTTCTTCAAGTCCACAAATGTACCAAACTCTATACGCCAAAGATGAACACATGTTTGTTTGATGGTTGTGACTGACGTTTATTATGACTTTCTATTTATAATGTAATAGCAGTCGGTGTTCCGAGCACCGAATTACAGTACTAGCAGTTTCTTTCGACATTCAATGTTCCAAACACTGAATGATAGTGACAAGTCAAGTCACTCCTCATTGAATCCTACTTTTCCGACATTCACTGTTCCCAACTCTGATCAGTGTATTTCATGTCATCGCTGACAGAATCCTACTGTTACTGACATTCGATGTTGAGAACATCTGTATTGTACGATAAAAGTTTCTATAAAACTCTTTGTATATATGTATACTTTTTTGTGCAGATAAATAATAATAATTAACAATCAATTGTCGTAATGTTTTGCCAACTTAAATATAATAAACTTTCACAACACAATGAACGTGTTTTTAATGCGATTACAATTTGGAAAGATATAGAAACCGAAAAATAGACAAAGGAAACAATACATATAATTAAAATACCAACATTGCATGAATTAAATATCGGGTACATCAATCAAGCTGGAATTAAAAACCTAATTACCCTTATACCCTCAGCTAGTAAGCTCAATAAAAGCATGTCTCTTTACGGTGGAACTCCACCGGTTTGTTGTTCCTTAAACGAAAGTCATTTTCATTTTCTTCCTCAAGACTTTGTTCTCTTTGTTGGAGTTCCATTTTCATCTTTTTTTATCGTACGCTTCATTTTTTCATGTTTGCCAGCGCTTATTGACCAACATCGGCTACAATCACGCTTGTTTTGCTCTTCCAAGTGTCCTATGGTTTGCTTAACGTATTCAGGCATTAGGTGTCCACTTTGAGGGGTACACAATAGTTGCTCCTCCAATTCTATGTTTGTGTTTTTAGATCTTTTGTAGATTCTCTTTAATGTCCAGACATTGTTATACTAGTTGTGTTGATTCTCCAGATTATGTAATTCGTGAAAGTGGTGCTGATTTGATGCCTGAATACATAGTGTTTATATGTATATTTGACATTAATAAATGTGTGTAGACAAGGATGGACACACTTGGAAACTTTTGTATGTTTTCAAGTTTTGTATCAATGATGGAGCCCAAGAAGATTCATGAAACTTTGAAAGGTACCAATTAGATCACTGCCATGCAAAAATTTCTCAGTCAACTTGAGAGAAACAATGCATGGAAGGTGGTCCTTATGCCTAAAGGAAAACCTATAATAGGTACAAAGTGAGTTTTTAGGAATAAGATCGATGATCAAGTCCATGTCATTAGAAATAAGGTAAGTCTGGATGCTCAAGGTTGTTGTCAAGAAGTGGGAATTAACTATGATGAAACATTTGCCCCTGTGGCTAGACTTGAAGCAATTCGTATGTTTGTTGTCTATGCTGCACACAAGGGCATGAAGGTATTTTAGATGGATATGAAAAGTGCATTCTTAAATAGAAAACTACAAGAAGAAGTTTATGTGTAGCGGCCACTAGGCTTTGAAGATGAACAACGTTCAAAATTTGTTTATAAGTTGGACAAAGCTTTATATGGTCTTAAACAAGCTCACAAAGTCTGATAATACACTCTTACTGAATTCTTTATCAACAAAGGTAAAGTGGATACTACATTGTTCATAAAGAAAGTGAAATATAATATTATGTGTATTTAACATAATATTAGATTCCCTTTTGTGTAACATCCGGCTTTTGGACCTGGTACGTGTAATTATTTTAGTGGATAATTATTTTATTAATATTGGGTTCGTCCAATTATATCCCGTTTAGTGGATTGATACGTGTCGGGATTATGATTGCGTGTCACCGGATTATAATTTTAGCGGATTGATTATATAATTGGGATCACGGAAATAAATTGGTTAAAACGATATTAATAGTGAAAAGTATGATATCGGGTTAGGGTTATTGGGTACTGGGTTTCTAAAATTAGAAAGGGTATATAAGGGTTGTGTTTGAAACTTGTTTCCTCTCTTCTTCTTTGCCAAAAATCTGAGAAATTGTATGTGTGTGCGTGGCGTATGCTAGAACCATAACAGAGCTTTGAAACTCCAAGGGTTGATTACTGAAATTCGAAGTAGCCGTCTCCATATTGCGTTCTTGAGATTGAAGGTAAGAAATCTTTGGATTGGTGTCTAAAATTCGTGTTATATGCGAGGTACTTGAGGAGAATGATTCTCTAATTGATATGGTGAAGTTGAATAATGATTTTGGGGTGGTGATATGGATGAATTCAGAATTATGTGAGTGTTGGCACTACTGGACAGATCTGAATATCGAAGCAGGGAAGAAAAAGCCTCGAGCGATCGCGGTCGTGTTCTTGCGTCATGGTTGCGACACAGCTGGCCGAGTGTGGGCGCGATGGGACTGGGGCGCAGGCGCGGTGGCCAGTTCTGGGGCCCCGGTCTTTTGTGGCTTGGGCCGGTCCACCTTGGGGGTTTTGGGTCGGGTCCAGCTTGGGATTTTGGGTCGGGTTTCGGTTGGCTTTTCGGGATTCCGTTAGGATTGTTTTGAGTCCGAGTCGGTTATGTTTTCAGTATGAGTCGGTTATAGGTGTCAATTTGGATTGGGATTAACAGTTTGGGATCTGTATGTTTATAGGGACGAGCAGACAGCGGGCTGAGTTTGATCAGGGAGGGCAGAGTTCCGTGAACGAATCAGGTGAGTACTCGAGTCCTCTTCCAAACACGCGCTTTCTTTTGGAAATTTAGCTGTGTAGCTATTATCTGTGCGTGTTATACATGAGACAGGGACGTGAACCTCAGCTATACCTCTATTCTATTATATGTGTTGTGTATGCACGTTATGAAATCTATTTCAGGGGTCCGTGATGAGTCCCATACGGACAGTGATTCACGATAAGGAATCACGCGGGCTGACTGTCCCTAACAGTCCTCAGGGTGTATATATACGACAGGGCCTGTAGCTGAGTCACACGGGGTTATTGCTAATAACTGCTGCACGCGGTGTGTTAGCCGGGGAAGTGTCCCCACAGGGATTGTGCGTGCGTTCAGATCTCATACTTGTGTAATCATACCTGAGATGCGTGTCGGGTAACTAGGCAAGGGACAGGGACAAGGACTGTTGCGTGTTATGTGCTATGTGTTATGTGATTATTGTGCAGAGTCTAGCCCTCACACACTCACGAGCTTTCCGGTTTACATCTTCCAGTCTAACGTGTTCAGGGAATCAGAATGGATCTCAGCAGCAGCAGCAGCCGCCGAGTTAGAGTTGGAAATTGACTTGAAGATCTGTATCTGTTTCTGTGTAATGTATAGAACTGCATGTGATAGTTCTTTTGGGTATTATGTATCAGTATGTGTATCTGATTGTCTGGGATATGTTTTGGCTTAATCTCGGTTTGCGAATGTACTCGATTGAAATTTTGTGATTAACCTTTGTGTATAAAGTTTTAAATTGTCAGTGATCTGCATTATCCATTGGCACGTGTGTTATAGATTGCCTGCGTTATTGCTGCTAATGATATTTGTAAGGTCTACCACTACTAGATCTATCTAGACGCGGATCCGTGAACGAGTGTGGAATCCTCGTTAACGGTTAGACGGACAACTCTCAACTACGAAACACGGAGACTATCAGAGGCTGAACGAACGACTGACGAACGATCCTACGAACTGATTCTCTCCGAAACGGACCTAAAGCTGATGATAAACTCGAGATCGCCTTAAGCTTAATTCCTCACGAATTCTGCTAAAAGTCTCTTAATGACTCGAGTCTATCCCTAATTATAGACCCTGATTCGAGTCTGATGTGGGCCAAACTCGAATCTGGCCCAAGGCCCATTCGAGTCTGTCCACAATGACACTCTCGAATCTGGGCACATTCGAATCTAAGGCTACATTCGAATCTATCACAGATTCGAATGCCAAGCCTTAACTGATTCGAATCTAACTCATTTACTCAAAAACCTAAGTGTTGAAACTTATGTTTTTACTTATGCTTGAATTAATCTTTGATCTTTATGTTTGAACTTCTTGTAATATGTTACATCAAGTTGAAACATACAATCAATTACTATTAAACATATATAAACACATATATCAAGCACTCGTTTAACCACAATGTTGAATATTACTTAAACCACAATGTTAGATCGATTAGACTGCTATCGTCACACAGGGTGTACCAACAGACTCCCCCTTGACGATAGCTTCTAATTATTTACATCAAGTTCAAGTACTAGAACTATATATACTACTGCCTGCATATAATCCAGCATCTATACAAACTTTAACTACCTTCTGGAACTTCCTGGCTTCAGATCTCCATGCTTCAGTAAAGAAGATAGGCTGATCATGTAGCTTCTTCAGGTCGTCCTTTGATAGATTTATCAAATGCAGTGGATCATATACCTTCAAAATGACCTTCTCGTCTTGATCTTCCATGATGGCTTCAGCAGTGTCAATCTCGAGGTACCACCATTTCATGTTGCTCAAAATATTCTGTGGCATCGATTTCATTAGAACCTTTTTCAGACATTTGACTGGCTTATAAATCATTCTGGCCCAAGGTCTTCTAGTATGAGGATCTATCCTTGATCCATCCTCGACCCTTTTGCCTGATCTCGGCTTAAGCCTCTGAAACTTTCCTGAACGACCCTCTTTTCTTATTATTCTTGCCATGACTTCAGCGTACGGGTCTTCGCCTATATTAACCAGTTCTTTCCATGCAAGCTCTTTTACTTCAATCTTGGGCAGTGTATGGAACGCTTTTAGTGTTCGCCTCAAGTATTGGAGGCCATCTCTTCTTTTCAAAATAAACAGCTGCAGTTCTCTGTCAAAGAACCAGCTAATAATCCCTCCAGAAAAATTTCCAGCACTTGGATTTCTCATCTTCTTCTTTATCTTCAGCTGATCTTTCTTTTGTTCCTTCTTATACCAAAGATTTATCAACTCAGCTCTAGATGGCTCCTTCTCTGCCTCTTCAAGTTCTTTGTCTTCAACTGAGGCTACCTTGATGTAGTCTATATCAATCACATTATGATTTTGGCCCTCATACAGTTCCGTGACAGGTTGTGAATTGATTATCACCTCATTGACATGATCGTCCTCATCATCTAACACTTCGTCATCAGATTTCCAGTCAACGACCTCCTCCGGAATGAACTCACCTTCCTCCAACTCTTCAACTTCATCTTCAAAATCAAATTCCATAAGCTCTTCCTCAATATCTTTTAGTGCATCTATCATGTCACTATCCAAAGCCCTTGAAGAACCTGCTTCTCCTCCTGCTGCTCCTAGACTAGGCTCCCCCTCAGATTGAGCAGTCTGAGCCGCTATAAAATTTTCTGGCTCATCCTGTCTATTAGGGCTGGGATCATCGCCTTGATTATCTTCATCATCCTCATCTCTTGGCCTTTGTACATTCGGATCTTGGCACGATGTCTCCCCCTGAGCCTGTATATTTTTCATTAACTGCTCGATTAGGGAGCGCATCGCCCTTAACTCTTCGGCCTGATCTGCTACAAACGTTTTCAACTCAACGTTCTCTTCCTGAACTTGCTCCACTATCTTTTTCAATTCGGCATTGTGCTTATCAAGATCTGCATTATGCGCCTGGATTTCGCCGATCGCCTTTGTGAGGCTTAAGATTTGAACATGCTGGAAGTCAACACGTCCCTTCAGTTGCATAAAACGTTGGTTGTCAGCGTAGGTGGTCGAAGTAGATGGAATGGATTGTATGGGTGTTGGGCGAATTGGGGATGGAATATATGGCTCATGTTGACGTGGTGGTGATGGTGGAGCGGTGGCTTGTGGTTCTGGAGTTTGAGGTTGAGGTTGTTGTGCATCGGACGCTGAGGATGTCCCTTGCATAAACCTGTGACGCTTGGCCCTCTGCCTAGTCACCAAGGGAGCAACTTTTCAAAATCTGAATCATCAGATTCCCTTGCCTCTCTTCTCCTCGATCCTGCTTCATTTACTACCAACCTAGATCCATAGGTTCCGATTTGAATATTGGCATCTGTAGCCACTAATTCAGGAGCTTCAACCTCCAGCTCCTCCATATCTTCCGACTCTGATTCCGATGATGTCAAACCTTTATCAGCCCTCTCTGGCTCATACTCGTCCACATCTCTAAATACGTCTTCTTCTCCTTCTGGTGGACTGAGCAATTCACCAACTAATGCTGCAGCCACATCTTCGTTTGCATGAGGTCCTGCCTCCCAAATTTCATTTAGCGTCTGACATAGCTGTTCAGCTTCGCTCGGAACATTTGAGGGCCCGGCTTCTTGAACATTTGAGGGCCCGGCTTCTGGAACATCTGGTTGCTGACTTGTCGAAGGCCTTGATGCCTGAATTCGACTCGCTGATGGTCTTTGTCGACGTCTCTGAGCACGCGGTTGCTGTTGTTGTTGACGTTGTTGTGGTTGTTGTTGAGGTTGAAATTCAACGACCCCCGCCCAGTTGGCATCATCCGGGGCTTGAAACTCCCTATCCAATATTGCTCCAAATAATGGACGCTCAACAGGAACAGCTAACCTTCCTCTGTGTGAGGAACAGTCAGCGAAAATCCTTTTGTCCATAATAGCAACACTCAGAAAGTCATTTGACGGCGGCAGATTTGGCAAGAAGTGCCTTATCAACATCATAATGAACCTTGGGTACAACAAGAATTGTTGATTTTCGGGGGCTGTGATCTGGTGAACAAATTCTGAAAAGAACATCTCCGAAAAACTGTAAGGCCGATTATATACGATCGCGACAATTCCCGACTGAATCTTCGCCACTATATAGTCGAATCATGCTTTCTTTGGAGCAAAGCACACCATAAACACATGTGCTAGAAACCTCCACTGCCCGATCAACCCACTCTTCATATATGACACTTTCGTCACATCAAGACTGTATCCCATTCTTTGAAAGGCCGCTTGCCTTATACTCAAAGGAAATTCTATTGGACCAGCTTCTTCTTCCTGAGTGCCCAGCTGCAGCACTTGACGAAGCATGTCTGCCGAGAATACCAACGACTGTCCATCGATACGAGTGCGTAGAACTGTCGGTGTAACCGGGCAGTCTACCTGCAAATGATCGTAAAACTGACGAATGTATGGTAACACAAGCTGCACATTATGCGACAGTGCAAATCCGATTCTAGATTCAACGAGAAAATCAAGCACTTGACGGAATCCCTGCGCCTCAGGGAGATTCAGATCTGGATGAAGCACCATATTGTGCTTAGGAACAAATGCTCGAACAGCCATTTCTGCACAATAAACAAAACTATTAGATTCATTAAAAATCAATAAACTTGTTTAAATTTAAATCTGTTTTATTTTGAACTTGTTTAAGTACAAAATCCAACACAATTAAATTTCTACAAGTTTAATAACATTTACATTAAATAGTGCAAATAAACAATAGATTCGAAAGAAACAGATTCGAAGTGTCCCTATTCGAGTGTAATGGACAGATTCGAAGTGTCCCTATTCGAGTGTAATGGACAGATTCGAAGTTCATGGTCATCTCGAATCTAATGACAGATTCGAGAAACCCATGAACAGATTCGAACGGCCGTTTTTATTAAAGGACCAAATCTCTTGATTTTAACCTTTTTGGAC
This sequence comes from Centrapalus pauciflorus, assembly GCA_020465985.1. Classification (NCBI taxonomy): domain Eukaryota; kingdom Viridiplantae; phylum Streptophyta; class Magnoliopsida; order Asterales; family Asteraceae; genus Centrapalus; species Centrapalus pauciflorus. Next base: position 83,391 of record JAANYP010002230.1, on the reverse strand, counting down.
TTAGAAAATTACATTCATTAGTCCTACTAGTTACTAATCACAGATATATGCCTTTAATTTGATTGTTTATCGGCCCAAACTTGGTAATTTTGTAAAAACCCTATTTTGACCCTTAAACCTTCAAAATTCGATGATTTAGCCTAAAATTGTGTATAAAATTACATGAATCTTGTACAATCAAGTTGATTATACCTAGGTACAGTAGTAGAATCGAACACACTAGCTTCAAACTCGACAAAATGTCGTTTAGGAGAAAAGCGATAGACTCGAAGATAGATTCGAAATCGTCGGTACTAGATTCGAGGAAGTAGATTCGACAACAGTAAGAAATAAATGACTTCACTGTTGACCTATATATACAACCAACCTTCGAGTCTAAGTCCTTTAGTCGAATCTACTGACAGATTCGAAGTCTTACCACTTCGAGTCTGTCCTAGATTCGAAACCACCAAACACTTAGAAAAATTTCGAAAATTTTGAAATAACTTCAACTTTTCCAACCCTTTTCTACGGTATCGTGTAACCAGATAAACTATGCCAACTCTTTTACCTTAAGCACAAGATATTTCACACAATGTTTATTTTATCCAACTTTGAATGCACCCTCAGTAATTTTTGACCTTTTACCTAAGTAAAACTTAAACTAAACTAAAATAAAATAAAATAAACTAAGGTAAAATAAAATAAAATAAAATAAAAATAAAAATAAAATTTTGACCAAAAACTTAATCTAGACTTAAGCTATACTTAAAAAATTTACAAGCTAAGCTAAATACTAAACAAAATCTTTTTGATGAGCACAGTCTAAGAAAGGTTCAATCAGATAGCGATGTCAAATACTTACTTTCAGTACTTAAACTTTCACACTTAGGAATTTTTGATTCCTTTAATTGTTTGTCGTGACATACCTATTTTATCCGATTGTTGGTATTTTACCCCGTTAAACATTCTACATTTCGGAATATCCCTTGGCATTTTTATTTATCAGGAAATTATCTTACGTGACTCAGACATAGATGTACTTTTATGATCAACGCACACAGACAAAGATTCTAACTTATTGGTATTTGCAAACTTTCTTTAAAAGACAAACTTCGGACACAGGTCTGTATTTTCATACAACAAAGTGGCTTAGTTTGACTTAAGGTTTATTTTTAAAGTTAGCAAGACAGCGGTGACAGGTCTGTACTGACGTACAACAAAGCGACATGTCTGCTAACCCGAATCTAAACAGAGACAACAGGTCTGTACTTACGTACAACAGAGTTGCATGTTTTCGACTCTCAGTTTTATATGATATTTCTATTCTTTCCAATTTCAGATGTATTTGATGTTGCCATACATCCCCAGAAAGTTTGCATACCTCATTTAGACTCAAAGTTTGTGTGTCTTGTACATAAAAATTAAGACCGATTGGTCATACATCTAAGTTAGTGACACGCTTGACTTTTTCTAGAATATTTTATTAGCCTTGAGATTCCCTATATGTATTATGCCTACCAACACATCAAACTAAATAAAGTATAACACTTAGAATTTAGTTGCATTATGTGTGAAAGCCTAAACACTTAGAGTTTGTAACGACTGTGCTAATTTTCGTCACTTTGAACCTATATATCTAAGACTTAACTCCTTTTCTGATATTCTCTTTTTTTGTATTTTTGTAATTTTCTCTCTTTTTTCTTTTGTTTTTCATATAAGATAACCTACTAACTTACTAAAAATAGAAACTTACTAAAAATAGAAACTTACTAAAAATAGAAACTTTCCTAAATTAGCAGACTACCGTAAAGAAAGAAATTCTACGACTATAAAAGAAAATAAACTACTACTATTAAGGTCAATTTACTCTGGGTTGCGCATTCCATTCAGTTGAATTAAATACTCAAACCGTGACTTATCAAACGCTTTGGTAAATAAATCTGCATTATTATCTTCTGTTGCCACTTTTACCAGTTTGATTAAGTTCTTTTCAGCACAATCACGAATAAAATGGTGCCTTATGTCTATGTGCTTTATTTTGTTGTGTTTAACTGGATTATTAGTTATTGCAATTGTAGATTGATTGTCTATCCTAATTGGAGTTTGAGTGTAAGCCAAACCGTAATCCCGCAATTGTTGTTGTATCCACAGAACCTGTGAGCAGCAACTACCAGCAGCAACATACTCGGCCTCGCACGTTGACACGGCTACCGATGTTTGTTTCTTGCATTGCCAGGACACCAATCTCCCTCCTAGGAACTGACAGCCTCCAGTCGTTGATTTGCGCGTCAAGCTGCATCCTCCGTAGTCAGAATCTGTGAACGCCTCCAACTCTAGATCTCCCTCCGCGTGATACCAAAGTCCCAGCTTCGGTTTCGACTTGAGGTATCGTAGAACCCGCTTCACAGCTTTCATATGCATCTCCTTCGGATTCGCTTGAAACCTAGCACAAATACACACAGCAAACATAATTTCAGGTCTTGAAGCAGTTAAATACATAAGTGACCCAATCATGGCCCGATATAAAGTCGGATCCACATCGGTATCACTTTCAGTACCCGGCCCGAGATTGTGATTCACTTGAATCGGCGTGCTGAAGTGGGCAGTCAACTTTGTTCCTTCCATCCCGAAACGCTCTAATATGTCATAGACATACTTAGTCTGATGGATAAACATTCCTTCCTTCTTCTGGTCAACTTGTAACCCCAAAAAGAAATTCAACTCCCCCATAACACTCATCTCGAACTTAGACTTCATCACCTTCTCGAAATCTTTGCACATCTGTTCGTCTGATGATCCAAAGATGATATCATCGACGTACACTTGTACCAAGATAAAGTCTTCACCCTTCCTCTTAACAAACAGAGTACTGTCTATCCTACCCCTTTCAAAACCGTTTTCTAAAAGATGGTTGGATAGAGTCTCATACCACGCCCTAGGTGCCTGATGCAATCCGTATAGAGCCTTATCTAAGCGATATACTCTATCAGGATATTTTGGATCTGTAAATCCGGGCGGTTGTTCTACATACACCAACTCCTTCACTTTCCCATACAGGAAAGCACTCTTAACATCTAACTGATATACCTTAAAGCCCTTGAAGGAGGCAAAAGCTAGAAACAACCTAATGGCTTCCAGCCTTGCTACTGGTGCAAATACCTCATTGTAATCGATTCCCTCCTCTTGGTTGAAACCCTTTACAACTAACCTAGCCTTGTTGCGCGTGACTATACCCCGATCGTCCCTTTTGCACTTAAAAACCCATTTGGTTCCTATGGCAATTTCCCCTCGAGGTAATGGAACTAACTCCCACACTTCTAGTTTCCTAAATTGCGAAAGTTCTTCCTTTATCCCTTCAACCCAAGAGTTATCCTTAAGTGCCATTTGCACATTCTTAGGCTCTACTTGCGATATGAAACATGAATATAGACATGTGTGATATGCCTCGGAGTCGTTTATCATCGACAACAACACAGTGTTGTTATTTACACTACTCCGAGTCCTCACACCCTCGTTAGGTTTTCCTATGATGCTTTCTATTGGATGGTTCTTGTTAATCCTAGAGGTCTCTATTTCATCAACCCTTAGATTATCTCCTAAATTCGATCCTATTTCACCTAATGGGGGAACAGGCTCAGCTTCTACGTTTTCCTCCTCATGGACGTTTTCCTCAGAGTTGGAACTCGATGCTTGAGTCTGATTCTCAGTGGTAGGTGCCTCTTGATCAGCAACTTCTGGAGATCTATCTACAGTCGCAGTAGGCTCGGATGTAGATTCAAACGTGGTCCTCGGAAAGATTTGGCCATCGTCGTTCAGATGCAACGTCGCCATGTCCTTTTCGATTGTACCCGCATTATCATCCAAAGGAATGTTAAATGACTCAAATAACTTATCATAGTCAAATATCCATTCCGGACCAGTTTGGGGTTCATGTGTATAACTTGTGACTTCAATATTATACACAGTCTCCACAGTTACCATTTGTTTTGTTAAAAACCCGTTTGTTTGGTGAGTTCGGCACATAGACTAGGAAGTATCCTTCGTCAGCCTTTTCACCAAACTTCGGTTGATGTTTTGTTCTTAAAAGAGTGCATGGTACTCCAAACGGTTCGAATCCAGTTAAGTTAGGTGGCCGTTTATTCAAAATTTCATAGCATGTTTTGTTCAACGATTTGACTGTAAGGACTCGGTTTAAAATATGGCACGCGATATTCACTGCCTCCCCCCAAAACATGGTAGGAAGCTTTGAATCCGAAAGCATAGTCCTTGCAGCTTCAATCAAAGTTCTATTTTTACGTTCGGCCACCCCATTCTGTTGAGGTTCATATAGTGCACTGAATTGATGCACTATGCCCTTTGATAGGCAATATACACCAATTACAGTGTTTTTGAATTCAGTCCCATTATCACTACGAATATTTTTAACCCTTGTTCCGTAGGAGTTCTCCACTTGGTCTAAGAACCCGATGAGCTTTGCAGCCGTCTCGTCCTTCGTACCTAAAAAGAAAACCCAAGAAAAACGTGAGTAATCGTCAGTGATAACTAAGCAGTACCAACTACCTCCGATACTCCTTTTGTTGATTGGGCCGAAAAGGTCCATGTGCAACAAATCGAATGTTGAGGCTATGGAGTTCTGCTTCTTGGACTTGTGTGTCTTCTTATGCTGTTTGCCCTTCATGCAAGGTAGACACTTGTCCTCGAACTGAAAACTTTTCATGGGCACACCCTGCACCAGTCCATTCTTCGTTATGTAATTCATCTTCCTTAGGTGCAGGTGAGCCATGCGTCTGTGCCACAGTACTGATTCCGTCTCTGAAGCTTTGGATAATAGACAGATTGGCCCCATCGAAGTCTCCGGCTTGTTCATATCCAACATGTATAAGTCGTTCTTCCTTGGCGCCCGCATCAATACCCATTCTTCAGGAATTTTGAATCCCGGCTTTAGCACTAACGCCTCAGTGTCAGTAAATAACACCGAGTTCTTCTTATCACAGATTTGAGATACACTAATGAGATTGTGAACCAGTTTATCAACGTGATAAACTTGGTCTAACTTGATTGTCCCATTAGTGACCACTCCGGTACCTGTGATATTTCCACCCTTGTTACCAGCGAATGATACGAATCCCCTATTACCTCCCTTGAAGTCTGTGAGTAGACTTCTTTCCCTCGTCATGTGCCTAGAGCAACCACTGTCGACAAACCACTTGTTGTTTGGACCTGTAGTTATCTCCTGCACATGAAAGAAAAGAGGTTAGTTATCACGGGGAACCCAAGCCATGACTGACTTGGTAATACCATTCTCGTCCACATACGTGAACTCTTTCAAGTACCCATCTCGCCTTTCAGTTGACTTGGGCCTTTGAACTGGGTTCTGTTGTGGTGCCGAGTGATTTAAGTTCACTCTTTGCCTTGGAGTAGGCATTTGTTGTGGAGCTCTAGAATAATTCCTATTATATGGCATTTCGGACTGTGATCCCTGAGCTCTTACCGCTGCGTACTGTCTAACTGGAGTGTGAGACCTAACTGGAGTGTGTGACCTACTAGGTGTTGTGCTCCTATAGACTTGTTGTGGTGCTGACCTAGATTGATTAATGACACGATTCAATGAATTTGTCCTAATCACTTCCTTTGGTACAACCTTAACCGGTGTGTTTTTCATAACTTGTTTGGGTGCGGCCTGCACAGTTTTCTCGGTAGGTTGAGAACTACTGCTGCTTGCCACACTGGTTGAGGGCTTAACAGGTGTTGGGTTCACTGTCTTAGGGGTAACATCGGCTTTCCTAAGTGGACAGTGAGAAGCAACATGCCCCTTCTCGTGACATCTGAAGCAAGACATCTTATCTATGGACTTTTTGTGTGTTCCCTTAGATCTAGGTGTCTCACTAGTGTCTATCTCCTTTGGAACATCTACGGTGTCTGGCTCGTCGACCTGGTCAGCACAAGAAATTTTCTGTTTTCCTGCAGGTGTTTCACTGGAGGAAGACACAAATTTCACTTTCTTGACCTTGACGGTTGAGTCAGCCACCTTAGGTGCATTTTCTATTATAGGCTTAGGTGTGGGTGTAGGTAGGTCCTCTAAGTCTACTGATTTATCAGTGTTCTCCTGAGGCTGAGGCACATAGTTTGCATTGAAAGGTGGAGGAATTTCGTGAAATCCTAGACCTACGGGCTTCTTAGACTGTCTTTGGGCATCTAAGACTTTCCCTAGATTTAGACTCGAATTCCTAAACTTCTCCAACTTGCTATTTGCCTCTGCTACCTTAACCTTTGTCTCTGCTAGCTCTATATCCTTGTCCTTAAGACTTTTTGTCAAGGCCTCTACGTGCTCATACATTAGCTCTATCCTAACACACTGCTCACTGAGTTTGTCTTTTAGAACTACTACGTCTTGAGCATCAGCCTTAAGCTTTTCTTTTAGATCTTGCTTGATATCATTTAGGCTAGCGTTTTCAATTTTTAAGTTTTCATTTTGAGCAGTTATGGTCTTATGTGAGTCTAAGACTAGATTTAACCTATCGTTAGAACTAACACATAAAGCACATAATTCACGAAATAGAGAATAAGACAGACTAACCTTTGAGTTATCAGATTCCACGTTGGCCATCTGAGCAGCAAACTCCAGCACTGTCTGATCATTCGCCTTCTCTACCCACATCGGACTGCTGTCCCGTGTGGTCTGCTCATCCCCATCACATCCAGTTTCTGTGACTTCAGCCATGAAGGCTCTAGCATTCGACTCAGGATGTGAACTCCAATCATATGTACCATCTAGCTGTCGGTCTGAAGTGACGTTGGATAGTAAACCAGCTAGATTGGCTTGTCCAGATGAGGAACTCGGAAGGTATCGTTGTTGGGACTGATTTTGGAACTGTCCCTGATGCTGACTCTGCCCCTGGTATGTCTCTACCTTTGGTCTCTGGCACTCCCTGGCGAAGTGGCCCAGTCCTTGACAGTTGTAGCATTTCACCTTGGACTTATCAAACCCTATCCCTTTGTTATTCATCTGCAGATTCCTTCCAGTTCTCTTTATGAATCTCTTAACCCTCTGGGTTACCATGGCCAGTTGCCATTTAAGATCCATCTCCTCAAGATCATCAGGGTCGACCTGATCGTAGTCTTCGTCCCAAAGAGCCGGATCATTAATCTTCCCTTGAACACAATTTCCGTATGCGGCCACAAAAGAAGCAAGCAGATTCAGATGTTCTTCCGCCGACTTTGCGCTCATGGGCATCTTTGAATAGCTCTGAGATGTCGATTCCTGTTGTACTTGAGGCTCCGGTTCTTCCGATCTTCCTAACCCTAAGAACGCGCGATTCAGTGTGTCATCAGACTCTGCTGGTGACGATGTCTCTCCAGTGAAAAATGCTGTAGCAGTCTTCGGTTCGGCTGCCGCTGAAGATTTTGTCGTCTTTCCAAAATACATTGCTGGATTCTGGACTTGTTCGTAATCAGTCTCGGTCTTTAGTAGCTCGAAGTGATATGCCCTCAACGTTCCCACTATATCATCCAGGGATTGAGTGTAGTACTTGTCCTCATTCAGCTTGATCATTGCCACGTACATAGCCCATTTGGCTGGTAGGGCATCAAGAAGCTTGTTGTTCTTGTCAGTATCGGTAAACTCAATCCTGTGGCTCTCAAGTTCCGTCAATTGATGATAGAAACGGGTGATGATGTCATCCAGTTGTTCATCCTTTAACGCCTTAAAGATGGCGAACTGTTGTTTCAACAGCTCTGTACGCTTTCTCCGAACCCGAGGATTTCCCTCACACCTCTTCTCGAGCGACTCCCAAAGTTCTTTTGATGTCCTCTGAGTCCTAAATGTGTGTAGAATATCCTGCGGTAACGCCATTCGAATTAGAGAGAAAGCTTTGTTTTCGGCTTCAAATAATTTCTTGTCATCCTCCTTCATCATTTGGTACGACAAGACTTTTTGACGGCTTTCTACTTCTGACACCGGTGGAATATACCCTTCGTCGATGCACACCCACATGCGCATGTCGTTGAAACGAACGAAATCAGTAAATCGGTCTTTCCACCAATAATAATCCTCGACCTTCATCAGCTTCGGCGGGGCGTTTGCCTTCCCGACCTCGTGGTCCATTTCTAGGAATTTCTGAAGATTTGACATCGTTTCGAAAGTAATTGAATTTGAACTTAATTAATTTAATTCGAAACTGATTTAGAATAATTCTTTCGAATCTAGGTAGATTCGAAACTAATTAAAGTTAAATCTTTTGGGATTAAATTCGATTAAGTGTTTTAATTCAATTAAACTCGAAATATGTCAGATTTAAAGTTCCTTAGATTCGATGGTCCTTAGATTCGAAGGTCAGCAAACTCGAGGGAACCAGCAGATTCGAAGCACTTATCGAAACTATACTAGACTCGAACTAGACTCGAAACTAGACAGACTCGAGACTCTGTTCGAATGAAGCACAAACTCGACACAGATTCGAAACCTACTGAAACAGACTCGAAAGGAGCGGATTTAGGTTAGACTCGAGACTAAAGTGTAACCCTAATTACCCCTATTAGATTCGAGCGCCGCAAACTCCAAAAACAGTTAATACTTTGATTTTTTAACGATTTTCAGATTAAACCAGTATTTTTCCAACGAAAAATAATGGTTTCGATCAAAAACGAGAAAAACCACAAAGTATTTTCTGAATATAAATTTGCTAAGCTCAAAAACTCGATTTTGAGAGAAAAACCGTCCAACTAGCGTCAAGAAACCTAGAATGTATTTGATGAACACGAAGAACACCAAGAACACTCCGTTGTCTCTGATACCACTTGTAAGGTCTACCACTACTGGATCTATCTAGACGCGGATCCGTGAATGAGTGCGGAATCCTCGTTAACGGTTAGACGGACAACTCTCAACTACGAAACACGGAGACTATCAGAGGCTGAACGAACGACTGACGAACGATCCTACGAACTGATTCTCTCCGAAACGGACCTAAAGCTGATGATAAACTCGAGATCGCCTTAAGCTTAATTCCTCACGAATTCTGCTAAAAGTCTCTTAATGACTCGAGTCTATCCCTAATTATAGACCCTGATTCGAGTCTGATGTGGGCCAAACTCGAATCTGGCCCAAGGCCCATTCGAGTCTGTCCACAATGACACTCTCGAATCTGGGCACATTCGAATCTAAGGCTACATTCGAATCTATCACAGATTCGAATGCCAAGCCTTAACTGATTCGAATCTAACTCATTTACTCAAAAACCTAAGTGTTGAAACTTATGTTTTTACTTATGCTTGAATTAATCTTTGATCTTTATGTTTGAACTTCTTTTAATATGTTACATCAAGTTCAAACATACAATCAATTACTATTAAACATATATAAACACATATATCAAGCACTCGTTTAACCACAATGTTGAATATTACTTAAACCACAATGTTAGATCGATTAGACTGCTATCGTCACACAGGGTGTACCAACAATATTGTGTTAACGTGGCATTTCTGAGATCGGGAGGGGTGTTACATGATGGTATTACAACTTGCGGTTTGAACCCTGAGTATCGTTAGTGGATACTTGACTTAAACCTTTTTCCGATCCATGGGGGATCATTTTTGAGATTCATATTAGTGGATTAACCGACCTAGCTTATTGTATGACGCTAGGTGAATTGTTTGTTATGCTTAACTATTTCGTTTTGTGCAGATCAGTATGGCAGATCAGAGAGAGGGATCCGGCGCGGGCAAGCCGGCAGGAGATGAGTTCGTTCGCAAGTACGATCTTCTAGAGATTCTGATGGATTTCTATAGACAGCAGCGAGAGCAGGGCCAGGGTATGGGACCGGTTATCCAGCCTAAAGGGACCGAGTCGGGGGCTGGTGCCTCTTCATCTACTCAACAGGGCGGGTCCTTAAGGACTTCATGACGGGAGCGCCACCGCAGTTCCAGGGTGACGGTGAGCCGGCGGCGGCTATCGCATGGGAACGAGAGATTGAGGCTGCCTTTCGGGTGGCCATGTGGATCCCAGAGGCATGGTCGGTTATGCGACCTATCAGTTGAGGGGAGGGGCTTCCTAGTGGTGGAAGTCGATAGAGTCTTCGATGACGCGGTCCGCCGCCTATGCCATGACTTGGGAGCAGTTCAGAGCCGTGGTTAAGCTCCAGTATATTCCTCGGGACGAGCACAGAGAGATGGAACGTCGATTCTTGCACCTACAGCAGGGTAGTATGACCGTCCAGCAGTATGTCGACCAGTTTAACGAGTACTCACAGTTTGCGCCCCAACATGTCGACACAGAGAGCCGAAAGGTAGATGCTTTTATTGATGGTCTTCGGTCTGACATTCGAGAGTTTGTGGAGCTGCATGATAACCCCACCTTTGCTAGAGCTCTAGAGATGGCCCGCATGAGGGAGCGGGAGATTCTTAAGCAGAGGGAGCAACTCTCTTCCCAGAGATAGCGTACTGGGACCTCAGAGCAGCAGTCGAGTGTTTGCAGGTCCTTTGGGGACGCTCCCGGGGATCAGCGTCCAGATCAGTGGCAGCTTCTGAGTCAGAGTTCAGGGCAGGGTTCAGGGCAGAGGCGGGATAGAGATAGAGGCAGAGCCCGGAGTTCGAGGAGACAGAGTCAGGGGTCGAGGGCCCAGAGCCGGAGCAGTGTGGGACAGGGGTCTCAAGCATTCGGTATCCGAGTCGATAGTTCATATGGGGATTGGGAGTGCCCAAAGTGTCACCGGCGCCATTATGGGCAGTGTTTGTTAGATCTGCCTCGTTGTTATCGATGCGGTCAGCGGGGGCATGCTGCCGCTGTATGTACTGTCCTAAAGCCTTTGTGCTTCCGATGTGAGAGGTCGGGACACCGAGTTAGAGATTGTCCGGAACCGGGACCGGCGGTTTAGGGGGCCAGTTCGAGTGGGGCCAGGGCAGAGCTGTCGTCGTCTAGTCACCGGGAGTCAGTTCCGAGGGGCCGAGGATGGATATTTCAGGAGACCGCTGAGGAGGCGCGGGATGCTATGAACATCGTTTCGGGTACGTATATTCTGAACGGACTTCGAGCCTGTCTGTTATTTGATTCTGGGGCGGATCGCTCCTATGTGTCTGTGATATTCTGTGTGTACTTTACTGTATCTTCTTCTCCCCTATCTGTTCCTTTGATTGTTGAGAGGGTTGATGGGAGCACCATATTAGTGAGTCGGGTATACCGGGATTGTGCGCTAGAGATAGACTCTCGTCGGTTTCTGATTGATTTGCTACCGATCGAGATCAGCAGATTTGATGTGATTGTGGGTATGGATTGGCTGACTGCCAAACGGGCTGACATCTTGTGCACTAAAAAGATGATCTGCTTACCCATTTCTGACAGTGAGAGTGTCACAGTGTATGGGGAGCGTCGTAAGGGCGAGATTAGGGTCGTGTCTATGGCCAGGGCTCAGAGGTACGTGTCTAAGAGATGAGAGACCTTCCTAGCTTATGTTGTTGACGCGTGGATTGAAAAGAAGACCTTTGAGGATATCCTGTGATTTGTGAGTTCCCCGAGGTATTCCCAGAGGAGTTGCCTGAGTTACCGCTAGATCGCCAAGTGGAGTTTCGCATAATCATGTTCCCGGGGCGGTGTCGATTGCTAAGACGCCTTATAGGCTGGCACCGACAGAGATGCGAGAGTTAATGTCCCAATTATAGGAGCTGTTAGATCATGAATTTATCCGTCTGAGCTCATCACCGTGGGGTGCACCAGTGTTGTTTGTGAAAAAGAAGGACGGAAGTATGCGGATGTGCATCGATTATAGGGAGCTGAATAAAGTGGCAGTGAAGAATCGTTATCTGCTTTCACGTATCGACGATTTGTTTGATCAGCTTTAGGGATCGAGCTTCTTCTCCAAGATAAATTTGCAATCTGGGTATCATCAGTTGAGGGTTGAGACGAAGATGTGTCGAAGACAGCGTTTCAGACTCGGGCACTACGAGTTCCTTGTGATGTCGTTCGGTTTGACTAAGGCACCCGCAGCTTTCATGGATCTGATGAACAGGGTGTGTAGAGCTATGTTGGATAGATTCGTGATCGTGTTCATCGATGACATCCTGATTTATTTTAAGAGTGCGGAAGACCACGAGCAGCACCTCCGTGAGGTTTTGACCGTGCTGCGCAGGGAGAGATTGTACGCGAAGCTGTCCAAATGTGAGTTTTGGCTACGGGAAGTGCAGTATTTGGGGCATGTGGTCAGTGCTTAGGGAATAAAAGTGGATCCAACCAAGATCGAGGCAGCGATGAGTTGGGAGCCTCCGAAGTCAGTGCCAGAGATTCGCAGTTTTCTAGGTCTTGCCGGGTACTACAGACGCTTTATCCATGACTTTTCGAGGATTGCCTTGCCGTTAACGAGACTAACATGGCAGTCCGTACCATTTTATTGGTTCGAGGATCAAGAGCGTGCGTTTAGAGAGCTGAAGACCCGGTTGTGTGTTAGGCTCCAGTATTGGCTCTGACAGAGGGTACTAATGACTTCGTGGTTTACTCTGATGCTTCAGGGTCTGGGCTTGGTTGTGTTCTGATGCAACGAGGGAAAGTGATTGCCTATGCTTTGTGCCAACTGAAGACTTATGAGGAGAACCATACGGTGCATGATCTAGAGTTAGATGCCATCATGTTCGCATTGAAGATTTGGCGGCATTATCTGTATGGGTATCAGTTTATTGTGTATATCGACCATAAGAGCCTTCAGTACTTGTTCGGTCAGAAAGAGTTGAATATGCGACAGCGGCATAGTCAAGAGCTGCTATAGGACTACGATTGTGAGATTCAGTACCACCCGGGTCGGGCTAATGTGGTAGCTGATGCACTGAGCCGTAGGGCATGCCGCAAGACTGTGATTTCCAGGGCTTCGAGGCTTGAGATTACCTCGACATTGACAGACAGCCTTAGATTAGCGCAGCAGGAGGGCCTGCGAGGTGATAATGTGAAACGGGAGCGTTTGACTGGGCAGCTTGAGGCATTTATTAGGGACGATCGAGGGCTGTATATGTTTCATGACAGGGTCTGGGTCCCGAGGGTTGGGAATCTGCGGCAGTTGATTCTTGATAAGTCGCACAGATCGAGATTGTCTGTGCATCCAGGGAGTACCAAGATGTACCGTGATTTTCATGACTTCTATTGGTGGCCGAGAATGAAGTGGGATGTAGGCCGATATGTAGAGCAGTGTATGACCTGTCTGAGGGTCAAGGCAGAGCATCAGAAGCCACACGGTCATCTTCAGCCATTAGAGATCCCCAAGTGGAAGAGGTACCACATTATGATGGATTTCATTGTGAGACTTCCAGGCACGGTTCACGGAAACGACATGATCGGGGTAATAGTGGATATACTAACGAAGAGTATGCATTTCTTAGCCGTTCGGAGTACTATTACTATGGATCAGCTAGCTAGACTGTACATTAATGAGGTGGTATCACAACATGGGATTCCAAGGTCGATTACTTCAGACAGGGATACTCGGTTTATGTCGCGATTCTGGAAAAGTTTTCAGCGAGAGTTGGGCACCAGGGTTCAGCTTAGCACGACATACAGACCTCAAACTGACGGGCAGACAGAGCGTACTAATCAGACCCTCGAGGATATGTTGCGCATGTGCTATCGACTTTAATGGCAGTTGGGACGTGCATTTGCCATTAGTCGAGTTCGCCTATAATAACAGTTATCACGCCACGATCAAAATGGCTCCGTTTGAGGCACTATATGGGCGTAAGTGCCTGACCCAGTGTGTTGGGCCGAGGTCAGTGAGCGACCTTTTAGTGGGCCGGAGCTACTGCCAAAGATGATCAATACGTGTCGCTATCGGAGATTACAGTCGATGACCAATTACGATATGTGAAGCAGCCCGAGGCGATTACTGATAGAAAGATCAAGAAGCTGAGGAATAAATAGATTGCGTTGGTACTTGTTCAGTGGAGACACCATAAAGGTACCAACACCACCTGGGAGACCGAGTCAGAGATGAGATCGAGATATCCTCAGTTGTTCCCGAGCTCGAATTAGATTCCGGGATGGAATCTCCTTAAGAGGGGAGGATTTGTAACATCTGGCTTTTGGACCTGGTACATGTAATTATTTTAGTGGATAACTATTTTATTAATATTGGGTTGGTCCAATTATATCCAGTTTAGTGGATTGATACGTGTCGGGATTATGATTGCGTGTCACCAGATTATTATTTTAGCGGATTGATTATATAATTGGGATCACGAAATTAAATGGGTTAAAAGGATATTAATATTAAAAAATGTGATATTGGGTTATTGGGTACCGGGTTTCTAAAATCAGAAAGGGTATATAAGGGTTGTGTTTGAAACTTGTTTCCTCTCTTCTTCTTTGCCAAAAATCTGAGAAATTGTATGTGTGTGCGTGGTGTATGCTAGAACCATAACAGAGCTTTGAAAATCCAAGGGTTGATTGCTGAAATTGGAAGTAGCCATCTCCATATTGCGTTATTGAGATTGAAGGTAAGAAATCTTTGGATTGGTGTCTAAAATTCGTGTTATATGTGAGGTCCTTGTGGAGAATGATTGTCTACTTGATATGGTGAAGTTGCATATTGATTGTGGGGTGGTGGTATTGCTGAAATCAAAATTATGGAGTGTTGGCACTCCTGGATAGATCTGAAAATCGAAGCAGGGAAAAAGAAGCCTCCAGGGATCGCAGTCGCGATCTGGCGTCGTGGTCGCGACACGGCTGGCCGGGCGCCGGCACAGCGGATGCTGGGGGCCCGGTCTGTTGGGGCTTTGGCCGTTCCAGCTTGTGGGTTTTGGGCCGGGTCTATTTTAGGATTTTTGGGTTGGGGTTCCGTTGGGATTGTTTTGAGTCTGAGTCGGTTATGATTTCAGTATGAGTAGGTTATATGTGTCAATTGGGATTGCGATTAACAGTTTGGGATCCGTATGTTTACAGGGACGAGCAGATAACGGGTCGAGTTTGATAAGGGAGGGCAGAGTTCTGTGAACCAATCAGGAGAGTACTTGTGGCCTTTTCCAAACGCGCGCTTTCTTTTGGGAATTTAGCTGTGTAGCTATGATCTGTGCGTGTTATACATGAGACAGGGACGTGAACCTCAGGTATGCCTCTATTCTATTATATGTGTTGTGTATGCACGTTATGAGATCTATTTCAGGGGTTCGTGATGAGTCCCATACAGACAGTGATTCACGATAAGGGATCGCGCGGGCTGACTGTCCCTAACAGTCCTCGGGGCTTATATATACGGCAGGGCCTGTAGCCGGGTCGCTCCTATGCTACAGGGTTATTGCTAAGCACTGTTGCCCGCGGTGTGTTAGCCAGGGAAGTGTCCCCACAGGGATTGTGTGTGCGTTCAGATCTCATACTTGTGTAATCATACCTGAGATGCGAGTCGGGTAACAGGGCCAGGGACAGGGACTATTGCGTGTTATGTGCTATGTGTTATGTGACTATTGTGTAGAGTCTAACCCTCGCGCACTCACGAGCTTTCCGGCTTACGTCTTCGAGTCTAACGTGTTCAGGGAATCAGAAGGGATCTCAGCAGTAGCAGCCGCCGAGATAGAGTTGGGAATTGACTTGAAGATCTGTATCTAGTTCTGTGTAATGTATAGAACTGCATGTGATAGTTCTTTTGGGTATTATGTATCAGTAAGCGTATCTGATAGTCAGAGATATTGTTTAGCTTAATCTGGGTTTGCGAATGTACTGGATTGAAATTTTGTGATTAACCTTTTCTAAATTGTTAGTGATCTGCATTATCCATTGACACGTGTATTATGGATTGCCTACGTTATTGCCGCTTATGCTATTGTGTTAACGTGGCATTTCTGGGATCGGGAGGGTGTTACATTATGCTTGTTCAAATCTATGTGGATGACATTATATTGTGTTCTACTAAACAGTTGTGGAAGAATTTTTCACTACTCATGAAGTCTATATATGGAATGAGCATGATGGGTAAACTAATTTTCTTTTTGGGCTTACAGGATAAACAAAATTCAGATGGAATCTTTATTAATCAAAGAAAAAACACACTTGAACTTTTGAAAAAGTTTAAATTTGATCAATGTTCACTTATAAAACCCTAATGTCAACCTATGTCAAATTGGATGCTCATAGCTGTGGCAAGGCTCTTCCTGTAACAACTTACAAAGATATGATCAGGGAGCTTGGTATACCTGACAGCTAGTAAACCAGACGTAATGTTTGCAACCTGCTTATGTGTGAGATTTCAAGCTAACCCCCAAAGAATCTCATCTTATAACCGTAAAAAGACTCTTCAGGTACCTAAAGGGAATAATAGGTTTGGTTCTTTGATGTCCCAAAGACTCAGACTTACTTGGACATACAGATTCATATTTTACAGGTTACAGGTTAGACAGGAAAAGTACAACTTATGGGTGTCAATTCCTTGGTAGAAAGTTTATAAGTTGGAGCAGCAACAAGCAGAACTTAATGTCCAGTTCTACTGATGAGGCTGAATATATTGCTACTGGAAGTTGTTGTGACCAAATCCTTTAGATGCAACATCAGCTTGAAGATTATGGAATGGTATATAAAAAAATTTCTATACTGTGTGATAACACGAGTGCTATAGCAATATCCAACAACCATGTTTTCCACTCAAGAACAAAGCATATTGAAACCAGACATCACTTCATACGGGATCACATTCAAAAAGGTTATGTTAAACTTTTTTCACCAAACCTTATGATGAAAATAGGTTTACCACCCTTGTATGCAGGCTGGGAATGTTAAATAAAAGAAACTAAGTGTCCTTTATGTTCAAATTGTTACACTTGAAAGCTGCCCATTACTTGGTAACAACTTTGACACAGAACAAGTTTCATAGTTTTTTTACTTAGTCGTTTCTCAGTAATGGAACAGGTTTGACATGTAATAAGTTTCAAACTTAGTGTTTTTATCTCAAACCTTTTGTATTGGTTTATTTTTCAAACATGTTCACTCTGTAATCTTACTTGTATCACTGTAAGTGTTTTAACCTGCTCCTATCATGAACAGGTTACACAATGAAAGTTGTTCAGATCAACTAAATAGGTTTCATGAACAGGTTATAAAATGAAAAATTTTGAACTTAACACATTACATCATATTTGACAACAACTGTGAACATCAAATTTCATTAAACATTTATGTTATCTAATTTATGTATATATTCAACTTATTTATCTTTGGATAATGTTTTTGATATATGTTTAAGAGTTAAGTTATTGTGGTAATTGGTTTGACAAATGTGCCTACGTGGTATTAATTCCGTTCCATTAGACATCACCCATCAAATCAACCATAATTTTCTCTCTCTAACCGTTCAAATTTAAATCTTATAAATGCCTACCGTTACTGTTTCATTATCCTCTTCACTATACCAAGCCATACAAAACCCTAACATTACATACTTCTTATAAATACCCCACTATTTTGCGAAGACTTTGTGTCCTCGTCATTCAATCTTCATTCATCTTCAAAATGGACTCTCAATCAACCCCCTTGTACATAGTTTTATTGGGTGAGGATGTTGTCAAACATCCGTTTGTGACCATAACACTTACTCTAAAACCAACCAACCATGTAACCAATCTCACTATTCAAAAAATTTACATTGGAAAAGGATATGATCAAATGGTTGAGTTCTTGAAAGCACACGCTCTAAATTATGCCATGATTGCAGCACCTTGGATTTTGTACCAAGAAATGGTGTTTCAGTTCTGGTACACTTGTTCTTATGAATTTGAGAACAAAGTGATTTGAGGCACCATTCTCAACACCACCAAAACTGTTGAGATTTAGTTGATTTGCTTCGAGAAGTTCTTTATCTTCATGTGGTTGCCAAATATGATAACCCTAACCTGAAGACCAACAAAAGAAGAACTTACTGAGGCGATGTGGTTTTGTTGAGTCAAAGATAGGAGCCACCCTGTTCAGAAAGGAGTTAGCACCAACTTACAGATTTGTATTTGCCTATGTTTTGAAGAGTTTAAGCAGAAAAGTTGGTACGTTTGATCAACTCGGTAGAGATGAAATCCATGTGGCTCTACAATTTGTGAAGACCCGTCCTTACGGAGGAGTCTTAACAACTAGGTCCCAAGGAGCAATACAACATCAATCACAACTAAGATAGATTATATAAAGTGTGGATTTAAATCATATTACAGAAGTTAGGATTATCTTACAACAAGTTTAAAACAAGACTATTAAATGGCACAAGGACATTATTCTATTACATAACCACAATACATAGTCCTGCATCTACCCAAACCACCACCATAATGTCTTCATTCAGTACCAATTGTAGATAAAGTAGTGGTCTAATGACTTCAAATTCGGCCTTGCAGTACTTAAGGACTTGGTTCGGCTGGAATTTTTCCTTTGTCTTTTCCTGTAAAAAGATTCAACAACAACTGTAAGCGTTTGGTTTAGTGACATTGTACGGTTAACATGCAAAAACAATAAAGCAGGGACTTGACTTTTGACTTTAGTCCTTTTAACTTTAAGCTCTGACATTGACGTTAAGTGTGATTTTAGGAAGGCTACCTCTATCTGCCAGACATTGTGAGACATAAGACTTAAGACCGGATGATGTTTATTCCCACGCACAAGCTTTTAATTGTGGGGATCAACCACATACTGGGCTAGCTACTAGTAAATCAACGTTGGCGGACATTAGAGTAGACTTAATCATAGACTGGCATAGACTTATTCAGACTTGAATTGAGCGGAAGCATATGAAAACATCAACAAGATGGAAAATGACGGAAAGCATACGAAGTAATGAATCAAGATAGGGCATATATTAAAAGCTATCATGATCCACAGGGAATCATGTAGGTCCCGAGAGGTTCCCAAAGTATATAGCTTTAAGCTGTAGAGGGGGGGTGAATACAGCTATTTAAAAACTACACACTATTTTCTCAATGTTTGTATGTATTATCAACAATTTGTTAATTACAAACAAGCTTGAATGCGGAATAGTTCAAGCTGAAATTGAACAGATACAACAGTATGTTCACTAGTCTAAGACAAACTCAAACTAGTATATCAATGAATACACTCACTAAGAAGCACTCACTGTGTTTTAACAAGACTTTAAAGAGAAAGCTTAATGTAAAACAGCTTAGACACACAAGATCGAATTACACAGCAAGGCTTGCATGCATGAAAATCACACTTGCACGTTCACTCTTGGGTTTCAGCACTTAGCTTTCTTCACACTTCTTTCTGACCTTAGAAGCTTCCTTTTATACTCACTTAGAGGATCTAAGAGAAACATCTTCATTGGACGGAATGAAAAAGGAGAAGTCTTGTTGAAAAGACAACATAACCTTTTCTGCACTTTTTCTGAAAAGCAGACTTGTCTTCACATGTGCAGAACTTTTGTCTTTTTACTTTGTCTACTGTTGCATTGCCTTTAACTAATTTAGGAATGTCAACTTTGCGTTTTTCTTCCTTGTAAAGGCCTATTTTGATATAAGAAAAAGGTCTGTCACCCTTTTTCAAATAACCTTTTGTCTTCATGTTACAGAACAGCTTGGGCGGGCTGAGCAGTTCTGTTTTCCACTTTGTCTTCGACTTTGTAAACTGATCTTGCAGTCAAAAACAATACATGATGACTTGGAAACGTATTCCATAAAGTGTTTAGCCTGTTCACAAAAAACAGGTTCTGTTCACAAAGAACAGAACACTTCAAAATTGCCCAAGCTGCTCACCAGTGTAGAGCAGCGTAGACAGTTTATGTCCAGCCTGTTCAGCAGACAGAACAGCTTGGACAAACTGTCTTAGTTGCAACACATGCAACACATAGAACACCTTTAGACTAATATTGCAAATCATCTTTAGGCTTTAATAAGGCATATACCAGGCCTTAAATTTAACCTTCAAATGCATCAACAGGTTTGATTATAAATCTCCCCCTCAGATGTAGAACAGGTTTGACTGAGGCCTTTTTGTGCCTAACAATCTCCCCCTATTTGCAATAACCAGTCTAAGCTGGTCTTATAAAAAATCACTATATATTTTTACAGTACATTTGCTGAAATAAAATTACAACATTACAGTAAAGTAAAAGATCAGATTTTATATACACTGATTCTTGATTACATACAACAACACATGTTTTTACAAGAGTACAACTAATGTACTAATGTATTTTACAACTAATGTAAAAGAGAATTACAACATATGTAACATAGAGTACAACTAATGTACATTGGACTGTTTTTGTTGGGAGCAGAAAACGGTAAGCCTGTCTAACTGATGGACAGCTTCCATTCTTCACCTACCCAGATGGTAGATGGACTTTACTCCATTGGAGGGGGATCCTAGAACATCTTTTCCAGTTCTTCTCTTGTATCCTCAAGTTCCTCAACTTCACTTCTGATGACCATGAACTTGGGATCATTGAGCTCTCCTCTTTCATAGAAGCCTCTGAGCTGATCCCAGACGACTTCTCTCCATTTGCTAGACTGCCTAAATGAAACTGCAAGTCTGAAGGCGGCAAGTTGTCTCAGATCAACTTTGTACAGCTCTGAGGCTCTTTGGAAGCACTTTTTCTGAGTTAGGGGATCTACAAAAAATGCCCCTAGCTCAGTTCTTCAATAATCTTGCCATCCTCAAACTCTATTCCACTAGGCAGGCTATGATCAACTCCCTTCATTTCAATGGCATAGTCGCCCTGTTCGATCAGTGTCAGGAGTAGCTCCATCTCTGTGTCCTTCCTTGTCCTCCTGGCCTTTATTTTTGGATGTGTCACAAAGACACCTTCACGAACTTCCTTAGAGATCAGGCCAAGATCCTTTACTCTTTCCATCAACTTCTTGACATATGCCCTGATTTCTTTAGCAGTTTCAGACTTTGATTCACTCAGGGCAACTGCCAGCTCAATCCACTCGCTGTATCCCATCTGTGCTACATCAGTGTGGTCATAAGTTTCCAATTCTGGGCCTGTTGCACCCATCCTTGTTATTTTAAGCTTCCACTGACTGCCTTTCCTTGATACAGGGACAGCTTTGACAATTGCTTCCTTGGCTAGCCTTCTTTCAGCAACATCTTGAAACTTTTTCCTAGCCAAGTTGTCAAAGTGGTATTGAGCTCTTGCATGGGGTACTGTTGATTTGGTCACAGAGACCTGAGTACCTTTCTCTACTTCCTTCTCTTTCTCCCTGTAGATTTCCTAGCAGCTTCCATTATTTTCTTTTGCACCTCCAGGGTAGACATTTTAATTTTCTTTGCTTCTTGGAGGGCAAAAGATTTAGCAGCTTTAGCAGATTCTTCTTCTTTTCTCAATTCCTCCAGAGCTTGAAGTTGTTCTTCTCTAAACTCAAAGTACTTGTGCATAGGAAGACCCATCTCTTTAGCCCTGGCCTTGTGAAATTGAATTTCTGCCTGCTTCTGCTGCATGGGATCATCAGCTACCTTTTCTTTTCCTTTAGCTGCTGCTGTAGTGACAGCAGCCTCAGGAATTTCCTCTTCTTCTTCTTCAGATAGAATTAAGTGCCTCCTTTTACTGTTAGGCCTGTCCTCAGGAATGACTTCCTCCCCCTTAGACTGAGCAGGGTTTGGAGAGACAGCCTGAGTAGGCATAGCAGCTTGAGAAGCACCTTCAGCTGTACCTGTTTCAAAGACATCTGCTGGCTGACCAGTGTGAGTTGCAGACACTGGTATCTCCTTAGGAGAAGAAGTTTTCTCCCCCTTAGACTTAGTCTTTGAGGCAGATGACTTCTCCCCCTTTGAAGGAGATGAAGCAGCGACTTCAACACCTGGTCTGCCTGAAGACACAAAGTCAGCAGGCTTGCCAGCAGGTTTAGTAGAAGGTTTAGGACCAACAAGGCTAGTCACTAAGTAAGCCAAGTTATCCTTCACCTCAGTAAGCTGGGAAAGACAGGTCTGAAGAGAAGTGGAGTGGGAATCAGCAAGGGATGTGAGCTTAACAATGTTTTCCCTGTCAGACGCTGTGAACAGCAGAGTTTGCAGCTGTGCAAGATGAAGTTCTAGAGAATCTTGCACATCAGCAAGATCTGATGACACAGAGTTTGATAGGGAGCCAATTAGAGTTTGTAAGCTAGCCAGAGTGGCTGGAAGCGTAGAGTTGCAAGAAGTGAGAAGTGATGACAGCTGTTGGGAAATAGCTGTCATTGAGGACACAGAGTCCTGCTGAATGGAAAGAATAGAGAAGAGAGAGGTGGACACAGTTTGCAGCTGAGCAGTGAGTGCTAACAGCTGTGGAGAGGAATCAGGTTGTGGAGTGGTAGGGAAAGAGGCTTTGAACGAATCAAAGAACCCCTGAAGCTGTGTAGACACAGAGTCTGATATAATGGAGGGTAGAGAGTTCATGGTGTTTTCCAAAGAACCAACTTTGTTGGTCAGCAAAGAAAGCTGATCCTTCAAAGCCAGGTTTTTGGGAGATGGAGGTGTATGGGTAGATTGTTTTGAGTGGGTAGATGGAGAGGAAGATGATGAGGCTGGTGTTTGAGGATGTGATGGAGAGGGAAGAGAGACTTTGGACAGAAGCTCCATAGCCTGGGCAAAAGTAAGATGGCCCAGTTTGGAGGGAACGAAGGGTCCTTCAGCAGCGGCTGTAGCTGCATCACCAGGAGAAGGGGATGATGTTTGGGGCCTTTCAGATGCTGCTTGTGTTGCAACACCCTCATGAAGACCAGTGGTGGTTCCCTCTGCAGTGCCTTGGTCTAAAGGCACCTCATCATTGGGAGATGAGATATGCATTTCAACATCAGCAGTGGTGAAACCTGCTGATGGAATTTGCATGGAGGGAGCAGCCTCACCAGAGGGATGGTGTGATCCCTGAGGTTCATCAGCTTGGGATGTTGGTCCCTCAGCAGCTGTTTGGTGCAAAACAGCTGGATCATGGGGAGCAGAAGTTTGAGGCTGAGCTGCTGATTGGTCTATATCAGCAGCGTGGACACCTCGTGCAGACTCAGGGTGTGAGGAGATATGAGTGGGGGACAGTGTGGACACAGTATGGAGTGGAGAGGACTCCTGTCTTTTAATATCCTCAGCCTGTTGGGAGGCTGGGATAGTTGATGTGGGTATCTCCGTTTGTACAACTGGTTCCTGTTGGGAGGAACCAGAGGGTCTAGGCTGACTCTGGGTAGACTCAGATTGGAGTGAAGCAGGCTCCAAATGAGCTGAACCTGCTCCCAAAATAGGAGAGGCAGCTGGGGTTGCTTCTTTTTCAATTGAACCCTGTTGAGAGGGAACAGAGGAGGTGGTTTTGTGGGCTGATTTCTTTTTGGAAATTGATTTTCTGTGATAGAGAATGGATGGAGTGGGTGATTGTGGAGAGGGGAGAGGATCTGTTTGGACAGGGTGTGAGACTGGGTCAGGAACAGTGGGGCTGGCCTGTTCCATAGTCTCTTGTGCCATAGAGGCACCAGCCACAAAGGCTTCAGGCTCAACAAATGAACCAGGGTGAGGAGCCTGCTCCTCCTCAGCCACAGAGGCTAAAGGAGCAGACTCAGACTGAGCTGTTTTGGCCTTCTTTTTCACAGGCCAGCTTCAGTTGCCAGGGTCCTTTTAACAAGCTTGGACCTGGCTTTGGATTTTGTTACGGGAGCAGCAGCTTCTGGATCCACCCTCACATCAGAGGGTCCTTCCACCAAACCTAACAGCCTCCTCATTGGTGTGGATAGAGGAGGCTCATTTTGCAGGACTTGAGTTAATAAACTCTATTCCCTATAACTGGGAATGCAGCAGTCTTAAGTAGAGGCTGAGAGTTATAGATACGCTCACCACAAACATGTCTGAAAATGAGGCTCAGAAACCTGGGATATCGAACAGCAGCTGGTCTTGACTCTTGCTGCACCAGGTTCCTCAAATTCACAAAAATCCTTTTGGCCATGTCCATGGTAGTTCCATCCACAAGCTGCAGAACTACAGGGATTTCATCACGGCTCAGTTGGTCAAAGGAACCAACCTTGCTGCTGAAGCACATCACCACAGAGGCGAATAAGAAGCTGTAGGTAGGAGAGAGGTCCTTCCTGAACAGTGTTGCTCCAATTTTTGGTTCTGCTACACCACAAAAGTGCAGCAGATTCTTCATCTGTTCATCTTCAGGCTGTGGTCGATCATATTGTGCAACCACAGGGAGTCGAAGAACTTCCCTGAGCAGATGAGTGTTGATCTCAATGGTCTGAGTCCCATTGAGTATGGTGCCCTTGATGACTTTGGTTTCTAGGATATAGGCACAGGTATACCAGAACTCATACACCATCTCCTGGCACAGGACACCAGGAGATGCAGTCATGGCGTAGTTCAACGGATGAACTTTCAGAAACTCCACCATTTGGTCATAGCCCTTCCCCACATAGTTTTTGGGAATTGTGAGGTTGGCAATGTAGTTAGTGGGTTTGATGGTCAGCATTGTGGTGATTGATGAGTGTTTGACAACATCATCACCAACGAACACTGGGAGAAAGGGATTAGGTCTGTGAGCCATTTGGGAATTTTTGAGGTTTGAAGAAGCAGAAGACACTTAGACGATTTTTTTTTTTTTTTAGGGTTCTTGAGGATTTCTGGAAAGGATGAGGAAGACGAAGATGAAACAGTAGTTTAGTATCTATAGGATTTGAATGTGAGTGTGTATGAGAGAGAAGCTTTTGGGCGGTTTGATTTGAAAAAGTCGTTAACGGAAAACGGAACGGTTGTCCATGTCAGACCGTTTGTCAGACCACTTGATTTCTTTTTAATCACTTACACACGTAATCCACATTATCCGCAGTAATTAAGTTAAATAAAAACATAGTTTAAGTAAGTTAATTGTTAAGAAAGGTAATTAAACTTTTGGTCTACGCTGTTGGTCAAACCTATGATGAGCAGGGTCAACACAAGTTATTCAATCTTCAAGCTGTTCTTCCTTCAAACTGTGCCTTCAGCCTGTTCTCTTTTGTGAGACCAGGTTGTGTTCAAGAGTAGAACAGGTTACAAGTCAAAGGCTTGTAAGACAGTGTGAGGGAATGAACAGGTTGAGGATTGTACCATCAGAGCAGGCTGGACGAATAAACTGATTTTGTTCAGCCTGTTGTATGTTCAAGCTGTTCATGTTTTTCAGACAAATGACTAAGTACAGAACATGCATAACCTGTTCTGTCTAAGCTGTTCTGAGAAGCTTGAGCAGTGTGAAACATACAGCTTTTTAGACCTTTGAGAAACACTTAGTCACTCTTGTTTAACATGCCCAGCTTGCTGACAAGGTAATGAAACCTTGTTTCATCCAGAGGTTTGGTGAAAATGTCTGCAAGCTGTTCATTTGTGGAAATAAACTTACCTCCACATTGCCTTTCTGAATGTGATCCCTGATGAAGTGATGTCTGACTTCAATATGCTTTGTTCTAGAATGAAATACTGGATTGTTGGAAATGGCTATGGCACTTGTGTTATCACACAGAATAGGAGTTTTCCTATACACAAGGCCATAGTCTTCAAGCTGATGCTGCATCCACAGAATCTGCCCACAGCAGCTTCCAGCAGCAATGTACTCAGCTTCAGCAGTAGAAGTGGACACTGAGTTCTGCTTCTTGCTACTCCAACTGATCAACTTTCCACCAAGGAGTTGACATCCACCTGTTGTGCTTTTCCTATCTAACCTGCAGCCTGCAAAATCAGAATCTGAATAGCCTGTTAGTTCAAGGCTTGAGTCTTTGGGATACCAAAGACCTAAACCTGGTGTACCCTTCAGGTATCTGAAGATTCTTTTAACAGCAGCTAGATGAGATTCCTTTGGATCAGCTTGGAACCTAGCACACAGACAGGTGGCAAACATAATATCAGGTCTACTAGCAGTTAAGTATAGCAAGCTCCCAATCATGCCTCTGTAAGCTGTTACTGTGTGAAGACCACCCCTTACGGGGCAGTGCTCACTAGTCTAGGTCCCACAAATTGCAATACGATATCAACCATACTAAGATAGGGTAATTAATTGCGGAATTAAAAATTACATGTACATACAGATTAGGATTTAAGTTTACATATTTCAAAATAAAGTTATAAAAAGGGTAACATCTAATCTAATCATAATATCATACATTACATCATATCTACCCAGAACCACCACAATTGTTGTCTTCCAATCAGTACCAGAAAGATTTGTTGAGTAGTGGTCTAGAAAATCTTCAAAACTTGAATCTTGAATGACCTAATTACTAGGTCCTGCAGGTGATTTTCCTTTGGCTTTTCCTGTATAATATTAAAGCAACATCTGTAAGCAACGCTTAGTGAGTATATAGATTTTCAATATCAACATGCGTGTCAAGCGGAGTCATTAGTCTTAGCGTGATATGTCTTGGCTGCCGCTACAGCCCTCATGATTGAGATATAGAATCATAGAATCGGATGATGTTCAAGCCACACTCACGCTTAAATCGTGGGGATCAGCCACATACTGGGCTAGCTACCAGTAAGTCAATATGGCGGAACATCGGAGGTCATTACCAAGTTCATAAGAACTGGTGAAATAGCCGGGTCTAGAACAATAGACCATAAGGGCTAGTCAAGCTGAATCAATCTATCAAATGTCTGATCAATGATGTAAGCATGTGTCTTAGAAGTCATGATAGCAATGAATCATAAAGCAAAGTCTGAAGCAATATTAAATGCAATATGAAAAGATAATCAAATAGCTATCATGATCCACTGGGCAACACCCATCCATGGTGTGCACAGGTCTCATTCCAGCTGATAAAGTGAATATCAATAAATCTATCAGCAACAATATATCTCAACCGGATCTATGCATGTTCAATCTGAATATCTATAACTCACTGGTCTGGGTCTTGGTCAAACAGATATATGAATCTGCCACCTGAGTTATCTCAGGATTTATCTTTGTCAATCTGTTCTGTCAATTCTTTTCAAATCAGAGACCCGCTTTCAAGTCTTTAAGTCTTTTAATCTTTGTTCAGAATATACTGAACCTGTTCAAAATCATTCATGATAATATCATGTCAATTTCATATCATTATTATCATCTTTATCATGGAATTTCATCATCTTTTGGTCATTAAAATCTTTAATTCTATCTGATTCTGATAACTTATTTATTTCACAAATCATTCTTTGTCTCAATATTTCTCAAAAGTCCTCTATTTATATATTTAACAATATATATAATTATTCATTTAATTGAAATATCAAATATATAAAATTTGGGTTTCGGATCCCTCTATTTCGGATCCACCCGGATTCGGATCATCCGGATCCGGATTCGGATTGCTCGGATTCGGACACATCCGAAGTGGTACATCCGGATTCGGATCATGACACAACCGAAATGATAATCGAATTCGGACCATTAAGGACCCGAAGTATTGCATCCGAATTAGGATCAATATAGCATCCGAAATCAGAGCACCATCCGAAATCATCCACTCATCCGAATTCGGTTGAAACCGAATTCGGATCCTAATCTTCATAATTTTCCAGAAATTTGTTCTTGATGTTCATACTTGTGTTCATACGGATTTTATCAATAATCAACAAATTCTCATATTTATTAACATGCAATGTAATATTTTGTTGTAACAACATTATTTGAGTATTTTTATACTAATTTCCCTATCATAAACACACTTATTTGATCAAGATCATGCAAAATATGATATTTTTGCCAAGAACATTATTTTTCATAAAAATTCCGATATCTACATAATTTGGATGATCCAGGCATCAAATTTTGTTTCTGTTTCATTTATTTGACTCAATTCATCATAATCTATCAAAATTTTATACATGCAATATCAAATCTTCACATTTTAAAGTCTTGGTTTCGGTTTTTACATAAAACCGAACCAACTTAACAATTATTGAATTTTAAATCGATAATTAACTTAAATTCTTGCAATTTGATGATGTTTGATGCTTATTGTAACTCCTTTGATCTTCAATTCTCGAATTGATTGCAAGTTTTGATGAATCTTGATGATATTTGTGAGATTAGCCGAGAGGTAGAGAGAGATTAGTGAGAGAGAGTCTGAAATCTTTAAATGGTGTTAATGACCATTAAGTTGAGTTTATATATTTCATTTTACCTATTTGTAGTTTAACCCACTAAACTTTTGTATTTTACATCACTTTTATTTTACTCAATTTAATTATATCATAAATATAATTATTATATTTACTTAATATATTTTTATTCTTAATTAATATTTTGCAAATACAAATAATATAATAACAATTATATTATTATCTCAAGATAAACTTTACATAACTGATCAGAAGTTAGGTTGTTACAGAATGGGCTCCACCACGCACAAACTTCGTCCCCGAAGTTAGCTATGTTCGAACAGACTGGGATATGTAGTTTTCATAACATCTCTCGATTCCCAAGACTGATGTGAACCCTTGTGGTGTCTCCACTGGACGAGCACCATCTGTATCTCTTTATTTCGTAGCTTCTTAGTCTTCGAGTCCAGAATACGTTCTGGCTCTTCAACCACGCGAAGCTTCTCATCTATCTGTAGGTTAACGTGTGGTATCTGTACTTCTCTTTCGTCAGCTAAGCTCTTTCTCAAATGACTAACATGGAATACAGGATGTATTCCAGCTAAGTCCGCTGGTAGATCAAGACGATAAGACTGATTTCCAATCTTTTCGACGATCTTGAACGGTCTGATAAATCTCGGAGCTAGCTTGTTTCTTTTAATGAATCGTACCACATTCTTCATTGGGGATACTTTTAACATCACCCAATCGTTAACTGCAAAACTGATAGATCTATGCCGATTGTCATAATATGACTTCTGCCTGCTTTGAGCTTCAAGAATATTTCTTCTAACAAGTTGAATCTTTTCATGAGTCAACTGTAGAAGGGCAGGTCCTGCTATTGGCGATTCACCTGTTTCACGCCAACAGGTGGGAGTTCTGCACTTTCTTCCGTATAAAGCTTCAAAAGGAGCCATCTTGATTGTTGAATGACAACTGTTATTGTACGAGAATTCGACCAACGGCAAGTGGTCATCCCAGTTACCACCTAAATCAAGAATACAGGCACGAAGCATATCTTCGAGAGTTAGAATAGTACGCTCACTCTGGCCATCTGCATTTGGATGATAAGCAGTACTCATAGAAATCCGAGTACCCATCCCTTCTTGTAGAGCTTGCCAGAATCTGGATGTGAAACGACTATCACGATCAGATACGATAGATTTCGGCACACCGTGGCGAGAAATTATTTCGGTGATATATAGTTGTGCCAATCTATTGAGAGAATATGTTTCTTTCATCGGTATAAAGTGAGCTGACTTTGTTAATCGATCCACGACTACCCAGATGGAGTCGTGTTGTCTTTTGGTTTTCGGCAGCTTCGTAATGAAGTCCATTGTTATATGCTCCCACTTCCATTCAGGAACTGGCAGTGGTTGCATATCCCCGAAGGGTTTCTGGTGTTCTGCCTTAACCATCTGACATACTTTGCAGCTTTCAACATATTTTCCGATGTCTTTCTTCATTCCTGGCCACCAATAATCAGCTTTCAGATCAAAATACATCTTTGAGCTGCCAGGATGAATAGATAACTTGGACTGATGAGCTTCGGATAGAAGAGTGCTACGGATTGAACCATATTTAGGAATCCAGATTCGGTTTCCTTTGAAACAGTGAAGTCCCAAATGGTTCAGAGTTAGGAATTGTAACTGCCCTTTAAGATTTTCAGATTCGATATTCTCTTCTTTCAGTGCTTCAGCTTGAGCAACCCGAATGTCTTCAATAAGATCAGAAGAGAATACTACGAGAGTTAGGGCATAACAGCACTTTTCTGGATATACTTTTCTACTCAACGCATCCGCGACAACATTTGCTTTGCCGGGATGATATAAGATCTCGCAGTCATAATCCTTGATAAGCTCCAAGGATCGACGTTGTTTCATGTTCAGATCTTTTTGAGTGAAAAGGTATTTGAGACTCTTATGATCGGTGTAGAGCTGACACCGAGTCCCATATAGATAATGACGCCAGATCTTCAGTGCAAAGGTAACAGCAGCCAACTCAAGATCATGAGTTGGTGCACTTTTCTCATAGTCTTTTAATTGCCTTGAAGCATAGGCAAGTACTTTTCCCCTTTGCATCAGAACACATCCTAAGCCAGTACCAGAGGCATCGCTATAGACAACGAAATCATCATTACCTTCTGGCAAGGCTAGGATCGGCGCTTGAATCAACTTTTGCTTCAGAATATCGAATGCCTCTTGCTGTTTATCGGTCCAAACGAAAGGAGTATTCTTTCGTGTTAGCATTGTAAGCGGCACAGCAATCTTTGAGAAGTCCTTTATGAATCGCCGATAATAACCAGCCAATCCAAGGAAACTTCGGATCTCAGAGGCATTACGAGGCGTTTGCCATTTCTGAACGGCCTCGACTTTCGAAGGATCAACGGAAATCCCTTCGCCAGAAACAACATGGCCAAGGAACTGGATCTATAAAAATCAAAGTAGGAATTCAAGTTCTGATGTAAATCAAAGAATACTTAGGAAATAGCTCAAGACATATATAATAGAAATTATACCTGTCTGAGCCAAAATTCGCACTTAGAGAATTTTGCGTAGAGTCTTTCTTTTCTTAATAACTCTAGCAATTGCCGCAGATGGATAGAATGATCAGCCTCCGTTTTGGAGTAAATCAGAATATCGTCTATGAACACGATAACTGATTTATCCAACATTGGTTTGCACACACGATTCATGAGATCCATGAATGCCGCTGGTGCATTTGTTAAGCCGAACGGCATCACGAGAAATTCGTAATGACCGTATCTTGTATGGAAGGCTGTCTTCGGAATATCCTCATTTCTTACTTTCAGTTGATGATACCCAGAACGGAGATCTATCTTTGAGAAATAACTAGCTCCTTGCAGTTGATCAAACAGATCATCAATCCTGGGCAGAGGATATTTATTCTTTATTGTAACCTTGTTCAACTCGCGGTAGTCGATGCACATACGGAAGGTTCCGTCTTTCTTTTTGACAAATAAGACTGGTGCACCCCACGGAGAAGAACTTGGTCGGATAAACCCCTTCTCTAATAGCTCTTGCAGTTGTTTTGACATTTCCTGCATTTCTGCAGGTGCAAGTCTGTAAGGAGCTTTTGCGATAGGAGCCGCACCAGGAACCAAGTCAATACTAAACTCGACTTGACGTTCCGGTGGCACTCCGGAAATGTCATCGGGAAATACGTCTGGGAACTCACAGACGATAGGAATATCGGACAACGATTTCTTTTCAGAGCTGGACTCAAATAGAGCATAACAAAGGTAAGAGTCGTGACCTTTAGACAAGTATTTGTGAGCCTTTTCTATAGACATGAAACAATGTGCACCTTTCCTCTTCTCGCCCTTGATCTCAAGTACTCGGCCGTCTGAAGACTTGATTCTAATGATTCGCCGGTTGCAGATAATTGTAGCCTCGTTGTTCATTAGCCAATCCATGCCAATGATGACGTCAAATTCTTTCAAGGGAATCGGGATAAGGTCCAGGTTGAACACGATATTATCAACAAGCAGAGTACAATTACGGTAAACAGAATCAGCCATAACATAACTGTAACTGGCTGTCTCAATGTCAAGTACAACAGGAAGCTTTGACGGGGACTTATATAATCTTTGAGCAAAAGATGTCGATATGAAAGAACGACTAGCGCCAGAATCAAATAGCACACGAGCAGGTATCGTATTTAACAGAAACGTACCAGTGACTACGTCAGGTGTTTCTCTCGCCTCTTCAGCCGTTATTTGGAACGCACGTGTCCTTGCAGTTGGTGTTGCAGCAGAACTTTTAACTGTCGACCCTCCAGCTGATAACTGTGGCTGATAACGTGGTCCGCTACGACACTGATACATGAAGTGTCCTCTCTTACCGCATTTCGCACATCCACGTCCCTGCTGTGGGCATTCTTCACTACTATGACCGATCATATTGCACGCAAAGCAAGTAACGTCTTCTGGATTGCACAACCCCATGTGTGACTTTCTGCATCGCTTGCAGAATCGTGGTTCGTTCGTGAGAGAGTAAACTTGTGCTTTCTGTTGTGAACTATGCTGATGGGATTGCTGAGATTGTGACTGAGACTTATTTGGCCTAAAGAATCTGCCAAATCGCTGTTTCTTTGGAGGAGACGGATTCATCGGGTTAGTAGACGGAGCGTATAACTGATCGCCGTACTCTAAGTACCCTCGCTCGATCTGTCTTGCTGCTTCTACCATTTCCAGATAGCTCTTATATTTGATCGCACTCATGGGATGTCGATATCTGGGATTGAGTCCTACTCGGAACCTATTCATTTTCCTTTCCTCTGTTGCCACTTGGTAAGAAGAGTAGCCACAAAGTCTCGAAAATTCGTGTTCGTATTCATCTACAGTCTTTGTTCCCTGAGTCAGTTGCATTAATTGGACTTCCATCTTATCTCGCTGGTCAACCGGGCAGTATTTCGCGTTGAACATATCTAGAAACTGGTCCCATTCAAGAGTCTGAATTATTTCTTCGCCATATATGCTTCTCTGGGTTTTCCACCAAGCACGGGCAGCTCCGACAAATAACGCGGACGCATAACTCACTTTCTTAGAGTCTAAGCAATCAGAAATCCGGAAGATTTCTTCAGTGTGGCTAATCCAATCCATCGCCTGAATCGGATTAACTGTTCCTTCAAAATTCAACGCACCGCTAGCTTTAAAATCCTTAAACTTGCAGCCTTTTGGCTGAGCAATTTGAGTTTCGGGATTAGAGTTATCAGAATCAGAGTCATTAATCTGAACTTGCTTTTCTTTTCTCTTATTTTTCTTATCTTCACGTCTTTTAGCTTCGGCCTCATCTCTGGCACGAAACTGTTCTTGCATCATTTTGTTTTGTTGTTCTGAGTGTTGGGCTAAAAATTGTTGCATCATTTCAAACATCTGTTGTGGGTTCATGTTGCTGGGAATATCACCTGATCCTGATCCTGACATCTTCTACTGAAAATTAAAAAAACCAATTAACTATCAGTTTATAGACTTAGATCTATGTTCCCTTTTTCCCATCCTAACAGTCTGTACATCCTATCTCAGTTCAAACCACCTAAATGATTGATACATATGTATTGCTTCAGTTTGAGATCAAGTATACTTACGTAATACTTGATTCACTCAAACTAGTGCTCTGATACCATCCTGTGAAGACCACCCCTTACGGGGCAGTGCTCACTAGTCTAGGTCCCACAAATTGCAATACGATATCAACCATACTAAGATAGGGTAATTAATTGCGGAATTAAAAATTACATGTACATACAGATTAGGATTTAAGTTTACATATTTCAAAATAAAGTTATAAAAAGGGTAACATCTAATCTAATCATAATATCATACATTACATCATATCTACCCAAAACCACCACAATTGTTGTCTTCCAATCAGTACCAGAAAGATTTGTTGAGTAGTGGTCTAGAAAATCTTCAAAACTTGAATCTTGAATGACCTAATTACTAGGTCCTGCAGGTGATTTTCCTTTGGCTTTTCCTGTAAAATATTAAAGCAACATCTGTAAGCAACGCTTAGTGAGTTTATAGATTTTCAATATCAACATGTGTGTCAAGCGGAGTCTTTAGTCTTAGCGTGATATGTCTTGGCCGCCGCTACAGCCCTCATGATTGAGATATAGAATCATAGAATCGGATGATGTTCAAGTCACACTCACGCTTAAATCGTGGGGATCAGCCACATACTGGGCTAGCTACCAGTAAGTCAATATGGCGGAACATCGGAGTTCATACCAAGTTCATAAGAACTGGTGAAATAGCCGGGTCTAGAACAATAGACCATAAGGGCTAGTCAAGCTGAATCAATCTATCAAATGTCTGATCAATGATGTAAGCATGTGTCTTAGAAGTCATGATAGCAATGAATCATAAAGCAAAGTCTGAAGCAATATTAAATGCAATATGAAAAGATAATCAAATAGCTATCATGATCCACTGGGCAACACCCATCCATGGTGTGCACAGGTCTCATTCCAGCTGATAAAGTGAATATCAATAAGTCTATCAGCAACAATATATCTCAACCGGATCTATGCATGTTCAATCTGAATATCTATAACTCACTGGTCTGGGTCTTGGTCAAACAGATATATGAATCTGCCACCTGAGTTATCTCAGGATTTAGTCTTTGTCAATCTGTTCTGTCAATTCTTTTCAAATCAGAGACCCGCTTTCAAGTCTTTAAGTCTTTTAATCTTTGTTCAGAATATACTGAACCTGTTCAAAATCATTCATGATAATATCATGTCAATTTCATATCATTATTATCATCTTTATCATGGAATTTCATCATCTTTTGGTCATTAAAATCTTTAATTCTATCTGATTCTGATAACTTATTTATTTCACAAATCATTCTTTGTCTCAATATTTCTCAAAAGTCCTCTATTTATATATTTAACAATATATATAATTATTCATTTAATTGAAATATCAAATATATAAAATTTGGGTTTCGGATCCCTCTATTTCGGATCCACCCGGATTCGGATCATCCGGATCCGGATTCGGATTGCTCGGATTCGGACACATCCGAAGTGGTACATCCGGATTCGGATCATGACACAACCGAAATGATAATCGAATTCGGACCATTAAGGACCCGAAGTATTGCATCCGAATTAGGATCAATATAGCATCCGAAATCAGAGCACCATCCGAAATCATCCACTCATCCGAATTCGGTTGAAACCGAATTCGGATCCTAATCTTCATAATTTTCCAGAAATTTGTTCTTGATGTTCATACTTGTGTTCATACGGATTTTATCAATAATCAACAAATTCTCATATTTATTAACATGCAATGTTATATTTTGTTGTAACAACATTATTTGAGTATTTTTATACTAATTTCCCTATCATAAACACACTTATTTGATCAAGATCATCCAAAATATGATATTTTTGCCAAGAACATTATTTTTCATAAAAATTCCGATATCTACATAATTTGGATGATCCAGGCATCAAATTTTGTTTCTGTTTCATTTATTTGATTCAATTCATCATAATCTATCAAAATTTTATACATGCAATATCAAATCTTCACATTTTAAAGTCTTGGTTTCGGTTTTTACATAAAACCGAACCAACTTAACAATTATTGAATTTTAAATCGATAATTACCTCAAATTCTTGCAATTTGATGATGTTTGATGCTTATTGTAACTCCTTTGATCTTCAATTCTCGAATTGGTTGCAAGTTTTGATGAATCTTGATGATATTTGTGAGATTAGCCGAGAGGTAGAGAGAGATTAGTGAGAGAGAGTCTGAAATCTTTAAATGGTGTTAATGACCATTAAGTTGAGTTTATATATTTCATTTTACCTATTTGTAGTTTAACCCACTAAACTTTTGTATTTTACATCACTTTTATTTTACTCAATTTAATTATATCATAAATATAATTATTATATTTACTTAATATATTTTTATTCTTAATTAATATTTTGCAAATACAAATAATATAATAACAATTATATTATTATCTCAAGATAAACTTTACATAACTGATCAGAAGTTAGGTTGTTACATACTGAAACAGCCTTGCCACTGGCATCAGCATCCAATTTCACATTGGTTGCCATTGGGGTTTTAATAGGAGAACTTTGATCAAATTTGAACTTTTTCAATAGATCTAAAGTGTACTTTCTTTGATTTATAAAAATTTCAGTTGAGGATTGTTTAACCTGTAATCCTAAAAAGAAAGTTAGTTCTCCCATCATACTCATTTCATACTTAGATTTCATGAGTAGTGACAAATTCTTGCATAACTGCTCATTAGTAGAACCAAATATTATGTCATCCACATAAATTTGAACAAGCATAATGTCAGATTTCACTTTCTGTATGAACAGTGTAGTATCCACTTTACCTCTGGAATACCCATTGCTCATAAGGAACTCAGTAAGAGTGTCATACCAGGCTCTAGGGGCTTGTGTGAGACCATAGAGAGCTTTGTCCAACTTATAGACAAAACCTGGATGTTGTTCATTTTCAAAACCTGGAGGCTGCTTGACATAAACTTCTTCTTGCAGCTTTCCATTCAAAAATGCACTCTTCACATCCATTTGAAATACCTTAATGCTCTTATGAGCAGGCGTCGGCTAGATACAAACGAATTGCTTTACCTGGGCCACAGGAGCAAATGTTTCATTCATAGCAATTCCTTCCTCCTGTCTGTAGCCCTGAGCCAAAACCCGTGCCTTAATTCTAATGACATGACCTTGCTCGTCCATCGTGTTCCTGAAAAACCCATTTTTTGGGCCATTATATTTTACCTTTAGGACGGGGACCACTTCATACTTTGTTTCTCTCAAACTTATTGAGTCTGCTTGCATGGCAGGGATCCATTGGCAATCTTTTTAGTGTCGTCATCCACCTTCTTTGGCTCCATCATTGGAACAAAGCTAGAGAACATACAAAAATTCCCTAAGCTGTCCCACCGTGTTTGTATCCCTTTGTTGATGTCACCAATTATTTGATCATTGGGGTGACACCTGATCCACTTAGGATCATTTTTCAATGATGATTCACCTGAGTTGTTAACATCTTCAGCAGGTCCTGTTGAACAGCTCTCAAGATTTTCAGACACACTGTTGTCTTGAGCCTGTTCACTTGTTGAACATGTCTGACCACTGTTGAACATATCAGCAGAGGAACTGGGAAAATCAGCATTGATAGGTTCTGGACATGCAGTTGTAATTAAGTCAGTACATTTATTCACACAGGGTGTATTGACATAATCATCATCATGTCCATCATGATTAGCAGGTTCCACACTGGGTGTAGTGGAAGCTTTTGAGTCCTCTTCATTGATTGAATGCATCAGATCATCAAAGTTGAGGTCTCCTGAAACTGATTCAGGAACAGCTTTGGTGGAGGCATTCTTGGACTCTTCAAAGGTGACATTGATAGATTCATCTATCACCTTTCTTTTGTTGTTGTATACTCTGTAGGCTTTGGAGATAGAAGAGTAGCCAACAAACACACCTTCATCAGCTTTGGGTTCAAATTTTGACAGCTGGTCCCTTTGATTCAGAATGAAACAGGGACATCCAAACACATGGAAGTAACTGACATTTGGCTTTCTCCCTTTGAGCAGCTCATAGGGAGTTTTGTTGAACCTTTTCACCACTAAGGATCTGTTTTGAGTGAAGCAGGCAGTGTTAACAGCTTCAGCCCAAAATGATGAAGGCAAACCTGATGCACACAGCATGGTTCTGGCAGCTTCAATGAGAGTTCGGTTTCTCCTTTCAGCAACTCCATTTTGTTGAGGAGTTCTTACTGCTGAAAAGTTTTGACTGATACCTTTCTCTTCACAGAAGTCTTCAAGAGTACTGTTTCTGAATTCAGTACCATGATCACTTCTAAGCTGCTTTACTTGGGCAGAGTTCAGCATTTCCATCTTTTTAACAAATCCAATAATTTCTCTCGCAGCCTCTCCTTTGCTCTTCAAAAAGATCACCCATGTGTACCTGGAGAACTCATCAACCATTACAAGAGTGTATCTTCTTCCTCCTAGACTTGGGACATTAATAGGTCCAAACAAGTCCATATGGATTAAGAAGAGTGGAGTATCAATAGAGAAATTGTGTTTGGATTTAAAAGATGTTTTTCTCTGCTTGCCTTTCTCACAAGCTGTGCATAATCTATCTTTGGCAAAAGTCATAGAAGGCAAACCTGTCACCAACTCTTTCTTACAGAGTTTGTTGATGTTCTTGAAGTTCAGATGTGACAGTCTTCTGTGCCATAACCAGTTTAGATCAGCGTTGGTTCTTGTGAGAAAACAGGTTTCAGTTGTGGGATCAGCAGAATGCATATCCACAACATATACACCTTTCTTTCGTTGAGCACACAGCACAACTTTGCCTTGGGAATCCAATATGTAACCCAGGTGCTCATCAAAGTTAACCTTGTATCCAGCATCACACAGTTGGCTTATGCTAACAAGGTTATGTTTTAGCCCAACCACATAGGCTACCCTTTTGAACACTGCAGCACCAGCTTTAAGAGTTCCATATCCCTCAGTGGATCCCTGCACATTGTCACCAAAGGTGACTTTTGGCCCTTTTTCAGGCCTGAGATCACTCAGCAATTCCTTACAACCTGTCATGTGCCCTGAGCAGCCACTGTCCAAGTACCAAACCTGGGAAGGTTGTTTTTCCTGCAGAGTGAAAAGAGAATTATTAGTTATTTTTAGGGGAACTCATCACACAGATGAGTTCTCCTACTTCATCAACATTTGTTGATGGATTTGGAATGTCCACACTAATATTCCCTATTTGAATGGTATCAGCTTGAATACCATCCTCAGTGACTATGACATTTCCACCACTGCTTGTAACAGCTGTGAGGGAAACAGCAGAGTCAACAGGCCTCATGTCCTCAGGTTCAGGACAGTCCTTGGCCAGATGTGTCTTCTTCCCACACTTGTAACATTTTCTCTTTTTAGTACTTTTGGAAGAAGGTCCTTCAGAAACACATTCTGAGCTATTTTTGTTGATTCTTTCAGCAGGTTTAGCATTCTTTGTAGAATCAACAGTTTGTGTGGTAAGTTCAATGGCCACAGCTTTGACTGTCTCTTCTTTCCTCTTTTTGGGAGGACAGATGTCAAAGACAGGAAGCTTGATTGGCCTTTGAGCTTCCACAGGTTTGGGAAACTTATTCCCAGTTGTCTCAGTTTGAGCAATGGCTTTGCCTTTGCCCCTACTGAATTGTGATTTATGCTGCCTATCAGCATACTCACTGTGTTTGGTTTTGAAAAACTTATTTTCATTTAAAACCAATTTACCACTCTGATTTGAAAACTTATTTGAAATCACAGCAGTTTTGTTTTCAACCTGAGACTTACCCTTGTTGAAAACAGGCTGCTTACTTTTTGAAAACTTATTCTCAAAATGTTTAGCATCGAAAGGATTAACATGCTTTTTACCAACAGCTTTATACTCAGAACCTGTTTTGTCAACAGGTTTAGCATCCACAGCTTCAGTTTGAGCATGTTTTCCTTTCTTTTGATTATGTGAGCTAGCAGAGCACTTAGCAGGCTGTTTTGGAGAACAAACTCCAACATCAGCTTTTGAGCTTGGTTCACATAAGCTGTCAGTATTTTGAGGCCTGACAAACCTGTTTGTTGAGATTAGCTTACCATTCACATTTTGAATGAATGTATTTGGAAGCTCACCAAGAGTGGATAAATCTTCTTTTAAATTGCTTATCTCAACAATGGAAGCTGCTGTGTCAAGATCCCCTCCAAGATAGGCTTGGATTTGTGCAGGAATCTGTTGACTTATACAATGGCTGACTTTTTGTGCAGATTGGCACCAAGAGTCAACTATCTTTTGAAGCTTGGCATGCTTTATATCTGTTTCTCTCTTTTCTTCCAGTAAAATAGAGTTGATGTGTTTTAATTCATCAAGCTCAGTTTCCAACTTATGGAAACTGTCCAGTTTACTGGATTTAGTTTTAAGATCAGCTTTAAGCTTAGAGATTTCAGATAGTAAAGCATCATGCTTCTCAACAGCAGCTTTGAGATCAACAAGCATATATTCAAACATTTTAACTTTTTCTTCAGAACTGTAAGCCATAAAATTTTGTACCTTATACATCATTGTAGGATTCCAGTTCTCCAAGCTGCTGAAGGCTTCAGCTTCAGCCATGTCCTGTTTGAAACTGCTTGTTGATGGGACATCAGAGTTGGCCATCAGACACTGATTATCTTCTTCATCAGATGATGAATCAGATTCCTCCCAGTCACATGTCTCTGCCATGAGTCCCTTTTGGCGATTGGAAGACACAGAGTTTTCCAATTTCCTCAGCTTAGCCATGGCCATAAGGTACTTAACCCTATAGCCATCATCCTTGTTAGTCTTGTTAGGTTTGGATGACTGACCAACAGCTTTTGACACACAGTCAGCAGCTATATGGCCAGTTTTGCCACACTTGAAGCACTCAGCTTTGGATTTGTCAAATGCCTTCTTTTTGCCAGCACTTGAACCTCCTTGCAGCATGTTTCTTCCAAACCTTTTCTTGTTGAACCTTTTGACAAGCATGGCTATCATTTGCTCATCATCTTGTTCAGCAAGATCTGCAACATCTTCTTCGTCTGACACCTCCTCCTTTTCATCATCCTGTTGATCAGGTTGAATGAACACATCACTCACCTGATTAACAGACTGTCTCACATTAGCCACAAAGGCTGTACCTTTTCTGGACATTTCCAAGGCATTCCTCTTTTGTTGCCTTGATTGTTCATCATTCAGTAAGGATCCATACAGATTGACCAGATCCATACTTCTGATAGTACCTGAGTTCCTTAGGATGGTTGAGAAATAGTTCCATTCTTCAGGTAAAATGTCCAGAAACTTGTTCACCAAAGTAAGACTGTCCTTGGTGATCCCAACAGCTTTGAGATCATTCACCAGAGCAGTGAACCTGGTGTAGGTTTCAGTGAGAGACTCCTTTGGTTTGGCAAAGAAGAGTTCATACTGTCTAACAAGATTGTTAATCCATTTGTCCAGTGTGATTGTGGGTCCATCATAGACGGTACACAGAGTATCCCACATCTCCTTTGCAGTCTTCATTTTCTCAACCTGCTTGAACACATCATCAGGAAGAGAAATGACCAGGTTGTTTCTGGCCTTTGCATCCAGAGCCACCAGTCTCTTGTCTTCATCAGACCATTGAGCTTTGGCTTTCTCAAAGGTCCTGATTTCAGGAGCAGCTCCTTCAACCGCTGGAGTTATAGTGGTGACAGAGGTTGGCACATAGGGACCCTCCATCACTATCTCTGGCAGTTGTACATCCAGATTCTCTAAGTAGAGCATCATTCTGCACTTCCAACCAGAGAAGTTTTGATGATTAAATTTGGGAGGTTTGCCCATAGAGCCATTGTCATAGTAAGAAGAATTTGCAGCACTGTTGTCCATGGAAACTTGGGAGAATGAGAGATCTAGAATGACACACACTCTAAACTGCTCTGATACCAGTTGTAGGTCCCGAAAGGTTCCCAAAGTATATAGTTATAAGCTGTAGAGGGGGGGTGAATACAGTACTTTAAAAACTACACACTCTTTTTCTCAATGTTTGTATGTATTATCAACAATTGTTAATTACAAACAAGCTTGAATGCGGAATGGTTCAAGCTGAGATGACAGAATACAACAGTATGCTTACTAGTCTAAGACAGACTCAAACTAGATTACAATGAACACACTCACTAAGATGCACTCACTGTGTTTTACAAGACTCAAGGAACAGCTTAGGTAAATCAGCTTAGACACACAGATGCTGGTTTACAGAAGACTTGCATGCATGAAAATCACACTTGCACGTTCACTCTTGGTTTAAGCACTTAGCTTTCTTCACAATCTTTCTGACCTTGGAAGCTTCCTTTTATACTCACTTAGAGGATCTAAGAGAAACATCTTCATTGGACGGAATGAAAAAGGAGAAGTCTTGTTTGAAAAGACAATATAACTTTTCTGCACTTTTCTGAAAAGCAGACGTGCCTTCTCTTGTGCAGAACTTTTGTCTTTTTACTTTCTACTGTTGCATTGCCTTTAACCATTTTAGGAATGTCAACTTTGCGTCTTTCTTCCTTGTAAAGGCCTATTTTGATATAAGAAAAAGGTCTGTCACCCTTTTTCAAATATCCCTTTTTGTCTTCATGTAACAGAACAGCTTGGGCAGGCTGAGCGGTTCTGCTTTCCACTTTGTCTTCGACTTGTAAACTGATCTTGTAGTAAAAAACAATACATGATGACTTGGAAACAAATTCCATAAAGTGTTTAGCCTGTTCACAAAGAACAGGTTCTGTTCACAAAGAACAGAACACTTTAAAAATGCCCAAGCTGCTCAACAGTGTAGAGCAGCGTAGACAGTTTCTGTCCAGCCTGATCAGCAGACTGAGCAGCTTGGACAAACTGTCTTGGTTGCAACACATGCAACATATAGAACAGCTTTAGACTGATATTGCAAATCATTTTCAGGTTTCAATAAGACATATAACAGACCTTAAATTCAACCTTCAAATGTATCAACAGGTTTGATTATAAAATCTCCCCCTCAGATATAGAACAGGTTTGACTGAGGCCTTTTTGTGCCTAACAGGAGGTTAATCCCGACTATGAGGAAGAGGAAGATGAACATTCCTCTAGCGAAGAGTTCAATGTACGTGAACTCCGGGTTCTTGATAAAGTTTCTGAACTGTTGGGGAGCCAATCCAAACACTTTGAGGAAATACTGGCTAACCAATTTCAGGCATTCCAGACTTCCTTAAGTCAATCTTTTCACCGAGAAAAAGGAAGACAAATCTGAGTCTTCTAAATCTCGACGAAAGGACCGAAGTCTCATTTATAAAGACTTTACGAGCTGTGCCCCCCCCCCCCCCTTCGCAAGAAAGATTGATCCAACTGTTGCTATTTTACAGTTTAGAGACATATTTTTTGGTGATTTGATTATAAAAGTTACTATATGGATTCTTCTTATAACTATTTAGCTTTAAAACAAATTATTAATTAAATACATAATTACTTACATTTCATATAGGGTTTATTATGAAAAAAACCAACATGTTTTCACGTTTTTTGCGTTTTCGTCCCTCCATGTTATTTTTTTACATAAAAAACCTCAAGTTATTTTTTTCTTTGTGGTTTAGTGAAATTTGGACATTAGACCCCGATTATACTTTGTGAACCGGGTTTTAAAAAACTGAAAAACTGGGTTCTAATGTCCAAATTTCACTAAACCAAAAAGAAAAATTTAACTTCAGGATTTTTATGGAAAGAAATACTATGGGGGACGAAACACAAAAAACATGAATACATGTTGGTTTTTTTCATGATAAACCCTTTTATATACTTAACTTTCTTAATATTTCACAACCTAGTCTTTTGACAATCTGAATAATAGTGTCCCTTTACCTAGTCTTTTGACTTGTTAATTTGCTCGTAACATAGTAATGGCTATTAGCAATGGTAACATCTGTAATATAAATATACATGTTAGTGCATAAATAACTAAGTTTAGTGACTATTTTTTAAAAATATTATTTATTTGTAGGATTTTGCTACTCTTGAAGAATTAAAGAACTGGGTTAATAATGTTGCAAGATCTATTGGTGTGGTCATCATAACAAAACGTTCTAAATTTTCAAAAAATTTTAATTAAGAAAGATTTGGCTGCGGTGCTATCGTGGGGGTGAATATAAAGATATTGGTTCCAGTAGAGATACCGCATCAAAAAGAATCGATTGTCCTTTTGAGCTAGTTGCTTCCCGTTATGATAATCAAATTAAATCATGGAAGTTAACTGTGTTATGTGGCACACATACTCATGCAAATGTCGAAAATTTTGACGGTCATCCGGTTGCAATGCATTTAAATGAAGATGAAAGAAAGTGGGTAGCAGAATTGACCAGGGCTCATGTTAGCCCACGTGAT
This sequence comes from Centrapalus pauciflorus, assembly GCA_020465985.1. NCBI lineage: Eukaryota > Viridiplantae > Streptophyta > Magnoliopsida > Asterales > Asteraceae > Centrapalus > Centrapalus pauciflorus. The sequence goes on along the minus strand of JAANYP010002230.1, from coordinate 39,959 downwards.
ATTCTTGGTATAATTAAAGCTCGTAATGAAAATAATTGTTCTTCCCTTAGAAATGTGTTCAGTGAAATGAACAAGATAAGAACGACTATGTATGATGGTAACACCCCTGTAGAGGTTCTTATGAAACCTTTGGAGGTTATAAGTTTTATTTACAAGATTAACAAGAACAAAGAGAGCGAGGAATTAGAATATTTATTCTTTTGTCATCCAATATTTTTGGCGATTTACTGGTCATTTCCACAAATTTTATTGATCGATGCGATGTACAAGACAAACATATATTTTCTTTATTTGGATAAAATTATTTATTCACGCAAAAAAATACTTATAACAAACAATTTTTTAAAATGAATTAAGCATTTTTTTTATTTTGTAAAATATTTTACAGATACAATATGCCACTTTTAGAAATGGTTGGCGTGACTTCAACCAACACAACGTTTTGTATTGGTTTCTCCATTATGAATAAAGAAAAAGAAGTAAATTATGTATGGGTTTTGAATTAACTAAAGTTGAAGTTGAGACATGATGTTTATCCAAGCGTGATTGTTACGGATCGAGAGTTGGCTCTAATGAATGCATGTGTTATTGTGTTTCCGGAGTACAACAAATTACTGTGTATGTGGCATTTTTGGAAAAACATTTAAAAGAATTGCAGACCTTGTTTTACTCTACAGGTTTGGAATTTTTTCAGCCATAGATGGGATATATTGGTAAAAGCACCAACAACGGAGACATATCTGGATAACTATATTCGACTCCAACAGTTTTTTATAACAACCAAGGCACCATTCATTTAATTATTATTTTTTTATTTTAACAAGATATATTGTTTAAATTTCTTTTGAAAAGTATATTGTTTAAATAATTGTTGATTTTAAAACAATATCTTTAAACAGTTTCTGGTCATGTACTTGCGTACATAAATGACAATTGGTTGGACAAGTACAAAGATAGGTTTGTATCTGCTTGGTGCGATAAATATCTAACATTAGATAATAATACAACTAACAGAGTGGAGAGTTCACATGCTCACTTAAAAAGTATGTTGAACTCATCACAAAATAGGTTAGATAAGATAGTCGAATCATTTGAAGATATAATAAAATTACAATACACGTCAATTAAAAAGAACTTAGAAAAAAGTAAAACAAAAGTATCACATAGGTTGAAAAATTCATGTCAATTCAGATTTTTACAAGGAAACGTATATATATATGGTTAAAATTTTTTTTTTTACAGATTTAGAACGACTTGACAGTGTAAAAGAAATAAATGTTGAAAATTACGGATGCCAACTTTGTACACATTATGGGTTACCATGTTCGCACAAACTTTAGTGGTACATGAAGGAAGACTTGTTTATTCCATTACATGATATTGATGTGTTTTGGATGACGTTGGATATTCTTGACCCCATAATAGACGAGGATGACGAGGTGAACTGTGATGCTAAAGTTGAAATGTTCAAAAACTGTTTTGTGGACAAGCCAAAGACAGAGAAGATCGGTTGGCTAAGAAACTTAAAGGTATTTATGAGCCATTCACCAACATTGTTAGTGAACCTTCTGTCTAACAAAATATATGTGGTCGTCCATCTTAAAAATTGAGCAAGGGAACAAGTTTTGTCTCATCAAACTCCCCAAGATAAAGACATTTGTAGACATACCTCTTCAAGCTATAGACAACCGGTTCAATTTGATTTGAACGCACCACCACGAAGAAGTGAATACGTATATCAAGATCAGCCACCTAAGGTGGATCTACCAAGGCACACAAAAAATGTATATCGCAATTCATCTGAATACAACCATGAACAGAGTTGGTCTTGTAATCCTGCTTCGTTTGACTTGAACGACCAACCACGAACATACAATGAATACGTATATCAAGAACCGACGTCAATAATTAACAATTTTTTTGTCAGGGTCCAATTATGCAAAACATAATAAATTATCAACCACTTCTATTCCAGGTATCATTCATAAACAATTTAAAATTATATGATATAAATTATTATCCATATGCTAATTCTTTGCTCTTGGTATGATCAACTCATACTTGGTTCATTGAGTTTCAACCTACTTCAATCGAGTTTCATTAAGCTTTAATCGAGTTTCATTAATCTTCAATCGAGATCCATTAAGCTTCAATCGAGTTTTATTAAGCTTCAATCGAGTTTCATAAAGCTTCATTTGAGATTGATCATTAAGCATCCGAGTTTCGTTCTTAATCATTCGAGATTGATCATTAAGCATTCGAGTTTCATTCTTAGTCATCCGAGTTTGATCATTAGGCACCCGAGATTGATCCTTAGGCATGCTGTGATTGACTTTGCTGCTTAAATTGGCCATAGCTTTTGACTGGAACATCGTTAGAAGGCCTACCATACGCCAAAACGAAGCTTGAACCAAGATCTACGATTTCTAAAATGAGTGAAGCCGGTTCGAGCAATTTTCGAAGCCTAATTCAACTCCAGAAAAAAGTTACAGGCATTTAACGTCAAAAAGTCAATTCAGAGCTGATTTTCAACAAGTTATCATTCGCAGATACATCTTTCCGAGCTTCAATCGGTAAATCACTCGGTTTTCCGTAAAATATCTTGGAAGTTTAATATCAGCAATTCAAAATGGCAAATGAACATCTCTCAAAGTTGAGCTGGTTGCTACATACTGAATCTGAAAACATTCGTAAGAATAATAATGACATTCTTGTTCGGTTGAATACAGATAAAGCTTTTGCTTTACATGATGTATCAAAACTGAAAAAAGAAATTTTGGGTTTACAAGAAAAACAAAAGGATTCGAATTCTGAGAATAATGTTCTTAAATTGAGAATATCTGAATTAATAAAAGACTTGATGAGTCTAAACAAGAGAATTATCAGAATGCAACTTAGTTAATATATCTTTTGCCTGAAAGATCTGAGTTTTACAAGAAAGTAAAATATCTTGAAGAAACACTTTCTAAGACAAATCATACTGATCAAAGTTATGTTACAAACAATTCTAAAGAGTTTTTTGCTCTTGAAAATGAGTTTTCTTTAACCAAAGATTTACTTGAGAAGGAAAGAAATGAGTTCTTACTTAAAGAGCAAGATTTCAAAGCAAAATTTTGTTTGAAGATGAAAGAAAGGTGTTCTTAATTAAAGAACAATATTTTAAAACTGAGTACCAATCATTTGATAATGACTGAAATTCATATTTGGTCATTATCAAAGGATTAGAAGATCAAATATTTCATCTTACTAAACAATTTAATGATTCTCCTTTTTCAAAAGAATCAGAGGTTAAGATTCCTTTAGTTTGTTTAGAACCTAGAGTTGATCACTCTGATTTATCTTTCGAAAGTGAAAAGAATCTAACTAAAACCTCTCAGTTTGATTCAACTTCAGATCTTAAACTTAAATATCTGTTAAAGATAAACAAAGGCAAAGATAAAATAGTTAAAAAATTGCCGGTCAAGATTCACCCTGGTGAATCTTCGAAAGCAAAATTTTTAAAAGTTTTTGAAAATACTGGTTATTCTTACCAGAAAACATCTTCACAGAAAAATGCCAAGTATTATCAGAAACAGGTAAGCACCGGATAGTTTTTTGGAAAGAAGAGTTTGCAAAATTCTGCTCGTTCAAATTCAAGTTTCTTTCGTTATTTAGATTATCAATTTTATCATACTCATAGAAATCTGCTTTCTGAAATTGAGAGAGAAGAAAAAGACATATGATCTGCAATGGGTACTTAATCCTAAATTTCAGTGGGTATCAAAACCTGCTTTGAGATGGGTACCCAAGAGTGCTAACAAGTCTGGATCCAAATCAGTTTGGATACCAAAGACATCTTGATTTTTGCAGACAACAATAGGCTTCTACTCACATCAGTGTAGAACCCGGTCGTCATTGGAAAATTGGTTTCTAGTTAATTCAGACTAGAACCCGGTCTTAAGTTCAAAAAGGCTTTCAGTTATTTCAGACTGAAACCCGAGCTTCCGCAACAAAGGCTTCTAATCACTTCCGATTAGAACCCGATTCTGAAAGACAAATCTATCTGAAATTCTAGCCCTGAATTCAACTCTGAAGGTGAATTGACAAAGAGGGAGTTTTATTTTATGAGTTTTTGCTCCTGATTTATTTTCTATGAGTTCACTAACTTTGTGTGCTTATTTCCAGGGGGGTTTCAGACGCACTATGACGATGATATTTTTTTTTTTCAAAACTATGTGTATTTTTCATGAAAATATTTTGTACACACATAAAAAGTTTTTGAGCTAAAGAGAAATTTTTTTTTTCCTGATTCTCTGAATATTTCATTGAGGTTAATTGATCTAATCTCTTTGATTTTCCATAATCACATTGCTTCTGAGATTCTCTTTAGTATAGTTCTCTCAATTCATTCATACTAAATTCTCCCATTATCTCCAATGAACTAATTCTTTCATGAGAATCTGATTCATTTCATATCTTCTATCAGAATTTACATTTCATTCTGATATCTCCCAACTTATCATTCCTCAAATTTATTCTGAATTTTATCTGCTAAACATCTGAGCTGAAAATCCTAATCATTCTTTGTTTAATATCCTATGAGCTGAAATGCTAAACATTATTTCTGCTGACTCCGATTATGCACCAAATTGTGTGATAGGTATAAAAATCGCTTCTATGGTCTTACCAGAACCGGAAGACCTATCCAAGGAGCAAACCATCTATAGTTTGTGTGGGTGAGGGTTCTTTAGGTCTATTAGTTGAGAAGTTTCAGTTATCACGGGATACTAACAAGGTCGAGCAGAGGTAAAATGTAAATAACAGGGGTATATTGAAAGGAGATGGTGGTGCATCAGATCATGCTTTCTGTTGGAATGTATTTTTGTTGATGGAATACAAAGTATAGGGTCTATTTTGTAATTAGTTGATAGTTGTAAAAATGTATATAATAGTGCTTTGACTTTCAAAATAGAATAGATCTGACAGTTATATTTTGCACGAATTGAATTCACAATAGAGCAACTGAACACGAAGATTCTCAATCATCATTGTGTAATCATCAGTTCCATCAATACAATCATTCGGTCAGTTTTAATTCCGTTTATTGTTCTTGATCATTTGATATTGTTGTTTAATTATTAAGAAACTACATTTCACAATTGGTATCAGAGCATCTAGGAGTGAATTTTGATTCTGAAAATTGAAAAATACGAACGGTTCCTGAATATTTTTTTTCGAAAACCCTAAAAATCATCAAGGGCTTTTAATTTGTTGATCATAGAATCTGAAAATTGGATCGAAGGAAAAAGGTAAGTAGTCGATTCAATTGACTATAATCTTGATTTGATTCATCAAACACAGAAACAGATCTAGTCATTTTTCTGAAATTTTGAAAAACCCAAAGTTCATCACTGTTTTATTGAAAAAGTCACGTCTAGATCTATTTTTGGACAATTTTGTTTCACAAAAAGTGTTTGTAATCATTATCCTTACCTTCGATTTCAATTTGATTTAAAATGGTTGTGTTTTACGAATTACTTTAAATTTCAGACTTGAATAATCTGAAAAACTAAGAAACTCGATATACACATAGTTCATGTGCAATTCGAGTTGACTGTCTATGTAAATCGAGTTGACAACAAGTGTCAATCGAGTTGAAGTTGTTAACTAATCGAGTTGACTTGATTAATCAATCGAGTTGACTTGATTAATCAATCGAGTTGAATCTCAATTGATTCGAGTTGACATTCATTTCATTAGAGTTGAATTGTTATTCATTCGAGTTGAATTGGAATTCAATCAAGTTGAATTGTTATTCTTTCGAGTTGAATTACAATTTTATTCAAGTTGACTTACAATTTTATTCAAGTTGACTTGCAAATTCATTCGAGTAAATCCAAAAATAAATCACAAGGATTCAATCGAGTTGCACAGAAGCATAAGTCGAGTTGTACTTAGTCACATTCGAGTTTCTCAGAAACTTCATTCGAGTTTCACAAACGATTAATTCGAGTTTCATAAAAACTTAATTCGAGTTTCTCAGAAACATCATTCGAGTTTCACAAGAGCTTAATTCGAGTTTCTCAAAAACTTCATTCGAGTTTTACAAAAGACTAATTCGAGTTTCACTCAAAGTGAATTCGAGTTTCACTCAAAGCTAATTCGAGTTTCATACAAAGCTCATTCGAGTTTCATCCAAAGCTCATTCGAGATTAACAACTTCATTCGAGTTTTACACAACATCAATTGAGTCTTGCATAAGTCATTCGAGTTTTATCATTGATTGATTCAAGTTGATTATTGCTTCTAACAAGTTACTTTGTTATAGATTCGAGTTGATTATCTAATTCAATAGAATTTCACTAATCATTCTTACAAAGGTTGATCAACTTTCAACTGTTGATCAACAATTTCAATTTCAATCAAAGTTCATCAGATCTTGGATAGTTTCCAAAATATCAATCACAATGTCAAAAGACGCTCTAGCAATGGGATCAGAAACCAAACCACCAATTCTTTATCGGGGAGAATACGTCCAATGGAGGGAGATGTTTCTAGAATTCATAAGTTTTCATGATCTATCGGAAGAAATGTTGAAATCCTTAATAGAAGGACCAGCTACATTCATGGAAACAATTCCTGGAGTACCCACTGGTAATCCCCCAATTCCACCAAGGACAGTTGAGGTTACAAACTTGACTGAGGCACAAAAGAAAAGAAAGTTAGGGGATAAAACCGCCAGGAAATTATTACCGATCTCAATCCCCAATGACATTCACACATGTCTCACAAACACAAAAACCGCCAAATCCATATGGGATGAGGTGTGTAAACTTATGAGGGGATCCGACAGAGCTGCAACAAACAGAGCACGAAACAGTCTGATGACATTTGAAAATTTTCGAGCTCGTGAAGGAGAATTACTGGAAAACACTTACCTGAGGTTTGTGAGTTTGGTAAGTGAAATGAGAAGAAATGGAGTGAAAAAGTCCAATCATGATATAAATGTCAAGTTCTTAAACGTACTGAACCCTGAATGGGAGAAATATGCCATGATAATCCAGCAGGCAAAGGACATTGAAGAAATGGATTTTCATATGATTTTTGAGAACCTCAATAACTACCAAGAGGTTGTATTGAGGAAATTATCTGGCAAGAAGAAAGCTGAGAAAGAGACTTGTAAGGTCTACGACTGCAAGATCTATCTAGACGCGGATCCGTGAACGAGTGCGGAATCCTCGTTGACGGTTAGATGGACAACTCTCAACCAACGGAAACACGGAGACTATTAGACGCTGAACGAACGACACACGAACGATCCTACGTACTAATTCTCTCCGAAACGGCACTCACCTAGCTGATAAACTCGAGATCGCCTCTTGCTTAATTCCTCACGAATTCTGCAAAAAGTCCTCTAATTATTCGAGTCTATCCCTAATTATAGACCCTGATTCGAGTCTGTTGTGGGCCAACCTCGAATCTGGCCCAAAGCCCATTCGAATCTGTCCATCTGACAGTCTCGAATCTAGCCTATTTTCGAATCTACGGTTACATTCGAATCTATCACAGATTCGAATGTCAACCCATATATAGTTCGAATCTAGCCTTTTACATAAACAACTAAGTGTTGAACCTTACGATATTACATATGATTGAATTTATCTTTGTACTTTATGTTTGAACTTCTTGTAATACGTTACATCAAGTTCAAACATACAAACACTGATAAACATCAATCATACATAATATATATACACCAAACATATGCTAAATCACAATGTAAGACAACTTAGACTGCTATCGTCACACGGGATGTACCAACAGACTCCCCCTTGACGATAGCTTCTAATAATTCACACATTTGATTTGAGAACATGGTTTATTATTGATTCAAAACACTACCAGCATACAGACCTTTTTCAACGCATACCTTGACCACATTTTCATACTTACTAGCTTCAGTATCCATATGTGCGTCACTGGAAATCTTACAGTTATACAAAATCTGCAGGTCTTCTTTAGATAGGTTCACCAGGTGAAGCGGGTCATAGACTCTAAGAATAACTTTTTCTTCTAAGTCTTCCATAACCGCTTCCCCAGTTTCCGTGTCAGCATACCACCACTTCAGATTTTGCAAAACATTCTGTGGCATTTTCTTCAGAGGTACCTTCCTCAGGCATTTCACTGGTTTGTACTGAATCCTCATCCAAGGTCGGCCTATAAGAGGATCAATACGTGACTTATCCTCGACTCTTCTTCCGACCCTTGGACTCAACCGTTCAAACTTCCTAGATCTCCCCTCCTTTCTTATTATTCTTTCAATCACATTCGCATAAGGATCATCACCAATATTTATCAGATCTTTCCATGCAAGCGCTGTGATTTCAATCTTTGGAAGGGTGTTGAATGCTTTCAATGTTCGCCTTATGTACTGAAGCCCGTCTTTTCTTTTAATTATAAAAAGTTGAAGATCTCTGTCAAAGAACCAACTTAAGATTCGCTCAGATAGCTTCCCTGTACCAGGCACTTTCATTGATCTCCTAATTGCTAACTCCTTCTCTTCGGCTCTGAACCATAGCTTCCTTTTTTCTTCGTTACTTAGCTCTCTTGCTGGTTCTTCAGTCGATGACTTAGGATTCAAGGCAGCATTCACTATGTCAACATCAACAATTCTATTTCCATCTATCATATAAGTGTCAGTGATAGGATTCTGCTGTACAACTATTTCGTCAGCTTCATCATCCTCATCAGCTACTATTTCATCTTCAGGTTGCCAATCTACTATCTCTTCCGGAATAAACTCTCCTTCTTCAAGTTCTTCATCTTCATAATCAAAACCTCCATCCAGTGCATCATCATCGAGATCCATGAGTGCTTCAATCATCTCACTGATCTCAAAATCTGAAGGCTGTTTAGATGAACTAGCTTCACCCCTTTCTCCTTCGCCTTGACTAGGCTCCCCCTCTACTTGTGTAACTTGAGCTGCAGGAAAATCTACAGACTCAAACTCTTTATTTGCACCGGGATCATCGCCTTCAGTATCATCTCTTCTCTGCACTTCCTGATCTCGGCACGATGTCTCCCCCTGAGCCTGTAAATTTTTCATTAGCTGCTCAATTAGGGAGAGCATCGACCTTATCTCAGCAGACTGATCACAAACAAAGGTTTTTAGCTCTAAGTTCTCTTCCTGAACTTTTTCCACAATCTTCTTTAGATCGGCATTCTCCTTATCAAGATTTGCATTATGAGTCTGAATCTCACCGATTGCCTTTGTTAGGCCTAAGATCTGGATATTTTGGAAGTCAACTCGAGCTTTTAGCTGCAGAAACCTTTGATTGTCGGCGTATGAGGATGAGGTTGATGGGATGGATTGAATTGGAGTTGGAATGATCGGCGATGGGATGTATGGTTCATCATGAGGTGGTGATGGTGGAATGGTGGTTTGAGGGTCCTGAGGTTGAGGAATTTCAGGTTGTTCTGCTGAAGCTGAAGAGGATCCTTGCATGAACCTGTGACGTTTGGCCCGTTGCCTTGTCACTAGTTGAGAAACTTCTTCTTCTTCGAAATCAGACTCCTCCAATTCCCTGTCCACTCGTCTCCTAGAACCACCTTCATTTATAATCAATCGCGAACCATAAGTTCCAATTTGAACAGGTGGTTCAGTCGATACTGACTCAGGAGCTTCAACCTCTAACTCCTCCATCTCTTCTGATTCGGTTGCAGATGATGACAAAACGTTATCAGCCTGCTCTGGCTCATATTCCTCGACATCACGAAATATATCATCTTCATCTCCAGGCGGACTAAGCAGCTCACCCACTAATGCTGCTGCCACATCTTCATTTGCATTAGGACCAGAAGACCATATTTCCTCCAAGGTTTGAGCAAGTTGCTCAGATTCGGGGACTGCACCTGAAGTCCCTGCTTCTTGTGCTTGTGGTTGTTCACTTGTTGAAGGCCTGGATGCCTGAATTTGACTAGCAGGTTGTTGCTGTTGGCGTCGTGGATCACGCGGCCTAGCACGCGGCTGTTGTAGGCGTTGCGGTTGCTGTTGCTGTTGCTGTTGCTGTTGCTGTTGCTGTTGTTGAATATCAACTACCCCTGCCCAGTTGGCATCACCTGGGGCTTGAAATTCCCTGCCTACAATTGCTCCAAATAATGGACGCGCCACCGGAACCGCTAACCTTCCTCGATGTGAGGAACAATCAGCAAATATGCGTTTATCCATAACATTGACGCTCAAAGTGTCATCTGATTGTGGCAAATTTGGCAAGAAGTGCCTTATCAACATCATCACAAATCTTGGATACAGAAGGAATCTTTCTCTTTCAGGAGCTGTAATCTGATGGATGAATTCCGAGAAAAACAACTGCGAGAAGCTGAACTTCCTATTATACACCATCGCAATCACCCCTGATTGGATCTTTGAGACGATGTAATCAAAACCAGCCTTCTTTGACGCAAAGCAAACCATGAACACGTGGACCAGAAATCGCCACTGCCCTATCAATCCACTTTTCATATAAGATGATTTCGTAACGTCCAGACTATAGCCCATTCTCAGAAACGCGGCTTGCCTAATACTCAATGGAAAGTCAATAGGCCCATCTTCTAGTTCTTGAGAACCTAACTGTAGCACTTGGCGCAACATATCTGCTGAGAAGACAAGAGGTTGGCCAGCGATTCTGGTTCTGATAACTGTCGGGGTGACAGTACAGTCCACTTGTAAATGATCGTAAAATTGGCGTACATACGAAATTACAATGGGAATGTTATGATATAAAGCATAGCTAATCCTAGACTCAGCTAGGAAGTCCAAAACTTCACGAAAACCCTGCGCCTCAGGGATATTATTGTCGGGATTAAGAACCATATTATGCTTAGGGACAAAAGCGCGAATCGCCATATCTGCACAATAAATAAAACTGTTAGACTCATTAAAAATCAATAAACTTGTTTAAATTCAAATTTGTTTTATTTTGTACTTTATTAAATACAAAATCTAACACAATTAAATTTCCACAAGTTTAATAAAATTTAAATTAAACAAATTAAATAAAGTACAGATTCGAAAGTAACAGATTCGAAGTGTCCATATTCGAATGTAATGGACAGATTCGAAGAGTCCCTATTCGAGTCTAATGGACAGATTCGAATATCATGGTCATCTCGAATCTAATGACAGATTCGAGAAACCCATGAACAGATTCGAAAGTCCAAGAACAGACTCGAAGCCCCGTCGGCCATTGTTTCAACAAAAACCCAAGATTTTAACCATTTTGAACTTGGTAAATCACATACATTAGTTCAACTAGGTTCTAATCATTGATTTATGTCTTTAATTTGATCTTTTATAGGTCCAAACTTAGTTATTTAGCAAAAACCCTATTTTGACCCATAAAACTTCAAAAATCGACGATTTGGCCTGAAATTGTGTATAAAACTACATGAAACTTGTACAATCAAGTTGATTATACCTAGATACAGTAGTAGAATCGAACACACTAGCTTGAAACTCGACAAAATGTCGTTTAGGAGAGATACGATAGACTCGAGAAAATAGATTCGAAATCGCCTGAATAGATTCGATAGTATAGATTCGAAAACAGATAGTATTAATGACCTACTGTTAACCTATTTATACCACCAACCCTCGAGTCTAAGCATAGATTCGAATCTACTGACAGATTCGAAGTACTCCTTATTCGAGTCTGTCTTAGATTCGAAACCTCCAACACTTAGAAAAATTTCGAAAATTTTGAAATAAGTTCAACTTTTCCAACTTTTTTCTACGGTATGGTGTAACCAGATAAACTATGCCAACTCTTTTACCCTAAGCAACAGATATTTCACGCAATGTTTATTTTATTCAACTTTGAATGCACCCTCAGTAACTTTTGACCTTTTACCTAAGTAAAAATTAAACTAAACTAAAATAAAATAAAATAAACTAAGGTAAAAATAAAATAAAATAAAATAAAGTAAAATAAAATTTTGACCAAAAATTTAATCTAGACTTAAAAAAAAATTTACAATCTAAGCTAAATACTTAACAACATATTTTTGATGAGTATAGTCTAAGAAAGGTTCAATCAGATAGCGATGTCCGATACTAACTTTCAGTACTTAAACTTTCACACTTAGGAATTTTTGAATTCCTTTGATTGTTTGTCGTGACATACCCATTTAGCCGATTGTTGGTATTTTACCCTGTTAAACATTTCTACATTTCGGAATATCCCTTGGCCTTTTTATTTATCAGGAAATTATCTTACGTGACTCAGACATAGACATACTTTTATGATCAAGGCACACAGACAAAAATTCTAACTTGTTGGTATTTGCAAACTTTCTTTAAAAGACAAACATCGGACACAGGTCTGTATTCTCATACAACAAAGTGTCTTAGTTCGACTTAAGGTTTATTTTTAAAGTTAGCAGATAGCGGTGACAGGTCTGTACTGACGTACAACAAAGCGACATGTCTGCTAACCCGAATCTAAACAGAGACAACAGGTCTGTACTTACGTACAACAGAGTTGCATGTTTTCGACTCTCAGTTTTACATGATATTTCTATTCTTTCCATTTTCAGATGTATTTGATGTTGCCATACATCCCCAGAAAGTTCGCATACCTCATTTAGACTCAATGTTTGTATGTCTTGTACATAAAAATTAAGACCGATTGGTCATACATCTAAGTTAGTGACACGCTTGACTTTTTCTAGAATATTTTATTAGCCTTGAGATTCCCTATATGTATTATGCCTACCAACACATCAAACTAAATAAAGTATAACACTTAGGATTTAGTTGCATTATGTGTGAAAGCCTAAATACTTAGAGTCTGTAACGACGGTGTTAATTTTCGTCACTTTGTACCTATGTATCTAAGACTTAACTCCTTTTCTGATATTCTCTTTTTTTGTATTTTTGTAATTTTCTCTCTTTTTTCTTTTGTTTTTCATAAGAAAAAGCAGTAAAATAAGCTAACCTACTGACTTACTAAAAATAGAAACTTACTAAAATTAGAAACTTACTAAAAATAGAAACTTTCCTAAATTAGCAGACTACTGTAAAGAAAGAAGTACTACGACTCTAAAAGAAAATAAACTTACTACTACTAAGGTCAAATTACTCTGGGTTGCGCATTCCATTCAGTTGAATTAAATACTCAAACCGTGACTTATCAAACGCTTTGGTAAATAAATCTGCATTATTATCTTCTGTTGCCACCTTTACCAGTTTGATTAAGTTCTTTTCAGCACAATCACGAATAAAATGATGCCTTATGTCTATGTGCTTTGTTTTACTGTGTTTAACTGGATTATTAGTTATAGCAATTGTAGATTGATTGTCTATCCTAATAGGAGTTTGAGTGTAAGCCAAACCGTAATCCCGCAATTGTTGTTGTATCCACAGAACCTGTGAGCAGCAACTACCAGCAGCAACATACTCGGCCTCGCACGTTGAAATGGCTACCGATGTTTGTTTCTTGCATTGCCAGGATACCAATCTCCCTCCTAGGAACTGACAACCTCCAGTTGTAGATTTGCGCGTCAAGCTGCATCCTCCGTAGTCAGAATCCGTGAATGCTTCCAACTCTAGATCTCCCTCCGCGTGATACCAAAGTCCCAGCTTCGGTTTCGACTTGAGGTATCGTAGAATCCGCTTCACAGCTTTCATATGCATCTCCTTCGGATTCGCTTGAAACCTAGCACAAATACACACAGCAAACATTATGTCAGGTCTTGAAGCAGTTAAATACATAAGTGACCCAATCATGGCCCGATATAAAGTCGGATCCACATCGGAATCACTTTCAGTACCCGGCCCGAGATTGTGATTCACTTGAATCGGCGTGCTGAAATGGGCAGTCAACTTAGTTCCCTCCATCCCAAACCGTTCTAATATGTCATAGACATACTTAGTTTGATGGATAAACATCCCTTCCTTCTTTTGGTCAACTTGTAACCCTAAAAAGAAATTCAACTCCCCCATAGCACTCATCTCGAACTTAGACTTCATCACCTTTTCAAAATCTTTGCACATCTGTTCGTCTGATGATCCAAAAATGATATCATCGACGTACACTTGTACCAAGATAAAGTGATCTCCCTTTCTCTTCACAAATAGAGTACTATCTATCCTACCCCTCTCAAAGCCGTTTTCTAAAAGATGGTTGGATAAAGTCTCATACCACGCCCTAGGTGCCTGATGTAATCCATAAAGAGCCTTATCTAAACGATATACTCTATCAGGATATTTTGGATCTGAAAATCCGGGCGGTTGTTCTACATACACTAGCTCCTTCACTTTCCCGTACAGGAAAGCACTCTTAACATCCAGTTGATATACCTTAAAGCCTTTGAAGGAGGCAAACGCTAAAAACAACCTAATTGCTTCTAACCTTGCTACAGGTGCAAAAACTTCGTTGTAATCGATTCCCTCCTCTTGGTTGAAACCCTTTACAACTAATCTCGCCTTGTTGCGCGTGACTATACCCCGATCGTCTCTTTTGCACTTAAAAACCCATTTGGTTCCTATTGCAATCTCCCCTCGAGGTAACGGAACTAACTCCCACACTTCTAGTTTCCTAAATTGTGAAAGTTCTTCCTGCATCGCTTCAACCCAGGAGTTGTCCTTAAGTGCCATTTGCACATTTTTGGGCTCTACTTGCGATATGAAACATGAATATAGACATGTGTGATATGCCTCGGAGTCGTTTATCATCGACAACAACACAGTGTTGTTATTTACACTACTCCGAGTCCTCACACCCTCGTTAGGATTTCCTATGATGCTATCTATTGGATGGTTCTTGTTAATCCTAGAGGTCTCTATTTCATCAACTCTTAGATTATCTCCTAAGTTGGATCCTATTTCACCTAAAGGGGGAACAGGCTCAGCTTCTACATTTTCCTCCTCACGGACATTTTCCTCAGAGTTGGAACTTGAAGCTTTAGTCTGATTCTCAGTGTTAGGTGTCTCTTGATCAGCAACTTCTGGAGATCCATCTATCGTCGCAGTAGGCTCGGACGTAGATTCGAACGTGGTCCTTGGAAAGATTTGGCCATCGTCGTTCAGATGCAACGTCGCCAAGTCCTTCTCGATTGTACCTGCATTATCATCCAGAGGAATGTTAAATGACTCAAATAACTTATCATAGTCAAATATCCATTCCGGACCAGTTTGGGGTTCATGTGTATAACTTGTGACTTCAATGTTATACACAATCTCCACAGTACCAGTTGTTTTGTTAAACACCCGTTTGTTTGGTGAGTTTGGCACATAACCTAGGAAGTATCCTTCGTCAGCCTTTTCACCAAACTTCGGTTGATGTTTTGTTCTTAAAAGTGTGCATGGTACTCCAAACGGTTCGAATCCAGTTAAGTTAGGTGGCCGTTTATTCAAAATTTCATAACATGTTTTGTTCAATGATTTGACTGTAAGGACTCTATTTAAAATGTGGCACGCGGTATTCACTGCCTCCCCCCAAAACATGGTAGGAAGCTTTGAATCCGAAAGCATAGTCCTTGCAGCCTCAATCAATGTTCTGTTTTTACGTTCGGCCACCCCATTCTGTTGTGGTTCATATGGTGCACTGAATTGATGCACGATGCCCTTTGATAGGCAATATACACCAATTACAGAGTTTTTAAATTCAGTCCCATTATCACTACGAATATGTTTAACCCTTGTTCCGTAGGAGTTCTCCACTTGGTCTAAGAACCCGATGAGCTTTGCAGCCGTCTCGTCCTTCGTACCTAAAAAGAAAACCCATGAAAACCGTGAGTAATCGTCAGTGATAACTAAGCAAAACCAACTACCTCCTATACTCCTTTTGTTGATAGGGCCGAAAAGGTCCATATGCAACAAATCGAATGTCGAGGTTATGGAGTTCAGCTTCTTGGACTTGTGTGTCTTTTTATGTTGCTTGCCCTTCATGCACGGTAGACACTTGTCTTCAAACTGAAAGCTCTTCAGAGGCACACCTTGCACCAAACCATTCTTCGTTATGTAGTTCATTTTCCTTAGGTGCAAGTGAGCCATGCGTCTGTGCCACAAAACCGATTCCGTCTCCGAAGCTTTTGATAGTAAGCAGATCGGACCCATCGAATTATCTGGCTTGTTCATATCGAGCATGTACAAGTCATTCTTCCTTAGAGCCCGCATCAATATCCAATCTTCAGGTATCTTGAATCCCGGCTTTAGCACTAACGCCTCAGTGTCAGTAAATAACACCGAGTTCTTCTTATCACAGATTTGAGATACACTAATGAGATTATGAACTAGTTTATCAACGTGATAAACTTGATCCAATGTAATCGTCCCATTAGTGACTTCTCCAGTTCCAGTGATATTTCCTCCTTTGTTGCCCGCGAATGATACGAATCCCCTATTACCCCCCTTGAAGTCTGTGAGAAGACTTCTTTCCCCCGTCATGTGCCTGGAGCAACCACTGTCGACGAACCACTTGTTGTTTGGACCGGTAGTTATCTCCTGCACATGAAAGAAAATAGGTTAGTTATCACGGGGAACCCAAGCCATGACTGACTTGGTAATACCATTCTCGTCCACATACGTGAACTCTTTCAAGTACCCATCTCGCCTTTCAGGTGACTTGGGCCTTTGAACTGAATTCTGTTGTGGTGCCGAGTGATTTAGATTCACTCTTTGCCTTTGAGTAGGCATTTGTTGTGGTGCTCTAGAATAACTCTTATTATACTGCATTTCAGACTGTGATCCCTGAGCTCTTACCGGAACATAATGTCTAACGGGAGTATGTGACCTAACTGGAGTGTGTGACCTGCTAGGTGTGGTGCTCCTATAGACTTGTTGAGGTGCTGACCTAGATTGATTAATGACACGATTCGGTGAATTTGTCCTAACCACTTCTTTTGGTCCAACCTTAACCGGTGTTTGTTTCACAACAGGTTTTGGTGCGGCCTGCACAGTTTTCTCGGTACTCTGAGAACTACTCTTGCTCGCCACACTTGGTGAGGGCTTAACAGGTGTTGGGTTCACTGTCTTAGGGGTAACATCTGCTTTCCTATTTGGACAGTGAGAAGCAACATGCCCTTTCTCGTGACATCTAAAGCAAGACATCTTATCCATGGACTTTTTGGTTGGTCCCTTAGATCTAGGTGTCCCACTAGTGTCTACTTCCTTTGGTACATCTACAGTGTCTGTCTCTTCGACCTGGTCAGCCCATGAAATTTTCTGTTTTCCTGCAGGTGTTTCACTGGAGGAAGACACAAATTTCACTTTCTTGACCTTGACGGTAGAGTCAGTCACCTTAGGTGTATTATCAACTGTAGGCTCAGGTGTCGGTTCAGGTAGGTCCTCTAAGTCTACTGAGTTGTCAGTTTTCTCCTGAGGCTGAGGCACATAGTTTGCATTGAAAGGTGGAGGAATTTCATGAAAACCTAGACCTACAGGTTTCTTAGACTGTCGTTGGGCATCTAAGACTTTTCCTAGGTTTAGGCTCGAATTCCTAAACTTTTCCAGCTTGCTATTCGCCTCTGCTACCTTAACCTTGGTCTCGGCTAGCTCTATGTCCTTATCTTTCAGACTTTTGGTCAAGGCCTCTACGTGCTCATACATAAGCTCTATCCTAACACACTGCTCACTCAGTTTGTCTTTTAGAACTATTACATCTTGAGCATCAGCCTTAAGCTTTTCTTTTAAATCTTGTTTTATATCATTTAGGCTAGCGTTTTCAATTTTTAAATTTTCATTTTGAGCAGATATGGTTTTATGTGATTCTAAGACTAGATTTAACCTATCATTAGAAGTAGCACACAAAGCACATAATTCTTGAAATAGAGAATAAGAAAGACTAACCTTAGAGTTATCAGATTCCACGTTGGCCATCTGAGCAGCAAACTCCAGCACGGTCTGATCATTCGCCTTCTCTACCCACATCGGACTGCTGTCCCGTGTGGTCTGCTCATCCACATCACATCCAGTTTCAGTAACTTCAGCCATGAAGGCTCTAGCATTGGACTCAGGATGTGAACTCCAGTCATAGGTACCATCTAGCTGTCTGTCAGAAGTGACATTGGATATTAGACCCGCTAGATTGGCTTGACCAGATGAAGAACTCGGAAGGTATCTCTGTTGGGATTGATTTTGGTACTGTCCTTGATGCTGACTCTGTCCTTGGTATGTCTCTACCTTCGGTCTTTGACACTCCCTGGCGAAGTGTCCCAATCCCTGACAGTTGTAGCATTTGACCTTAGACTTATCAAATCCTATCCCTTTGTTGTTCATTTGCAGATTCCTCCCAGTTCGCTTAATGAATCTTTTAACCCTCTGGGTCACCATGGCCAGTTGCCACTTAAGATCCATTTCCTCTAAGTCATCAGGGTCGACCTGATCGTAATCTTCATCCCAAAGAGCCGGATCATTGATCTTCCCTTGAACACAATTTCCATAAGCTGCCACAAAGGAAGCAAGCAGATTCAAATGTTCTTCTGCGGACTTTGCGCTCATCGGCATCTTCGAATAGCTCTGACTGGTCGATGCCTGATGGACTTGAGGTTGCGGTTCTTCCGATCTTCCTAACCCTAAGAACGCGCGATTTAGTGAGTCTTCGGACTCTGGTGGCGATGACGTTTCTCCGGTGAAAAACGCTGTAGCACTCTTCGGTTCAGCTGTCACTGATGATTTAGATGTCTTTCCAAAATACATAGCCGGATTCTGGACTTGCTCGTAATCAGTCTCAGCCTGAATCATCTCGAAGTGATATGCCATCAACGTTCCCACGATGTCATCAAGTGATTGAGCATAATATTTGTCCTTATTAAGCTTAATCATTGCCACGTACATAGCCCATTTGGCTGGTAGGGCATCAAGAAGCTTGTTGTTCTTGTCAGTGTCCGAATACTCAATGCCATGACTTTCAAGTTCCGTTATCAGATGATAGAACCTTGTGATAATATCATCCAACTGTTCATCCTTAATAGCCTTGAAAATCGCAAACTGTTGAGTCAACAGCTCTGTACGCTTTCTACGCACCCGTGGATTACCTTCACACCTTTTCTGGAGAGACTCCCAAAGTTCCTTCGACGTCCTTTGAGTCCGAAATGTGTGTAAGATATCTTGAGGTAAAGCCATACGGATAATGGAGAAAGCCTTGTTTTCAGCTTCAAATAGTTTCTTGTCATCCTCTTTCATCATCTGGTATGACAAAACCTTTTGACGGCCTTCAACTTCAGATACTGGTGGAATGTACCCTTCATCTATGCACACCCACATGCGCATATCGTTGAATCGTACAAAATCCGTAAATCTGTCCTTCCACCAGTAATAGTCCTCAACTTTCATCAGCTTTGGCGGTGCATTTGCCTTCCCAACTTCGTGATCCATCTCAAGGAATTTCTGAAGGTTTGACATCTTTTCTGAAAGAAATTGAATTTGAACTTAATTAATTTAATTCGAAACTGATTTAGATTAACTTATTCGAATCTAGATAGATTCGAAACTAATTAATATTAAATCTTTTGAAATTAAATTCGATTAAGTCTTAAAAGTCAATTAGATTCGAAATAATGTCAGATTCGAACAACTCCTTAGATTCGAAGTTATGTCAGATTCGAAGGACTCCTTAGATTCGAAGACCCTTAGAATCGAAGGCACAGCAGAGTCGAATGTCAGCAGATTCGAAGCACAGAATCGAAACAGTAACAAACTCGAAACAAACTCGAAACAATATAGAGTCGAGATCCAATTCGAATGAAGTAACAGATTCGAAACAAGGTAGACTCGAAACTCACTGAAATTGACTCGAAAGGAGCGTATTTAGGTTAGACTCGAAAATAAAGTAAAACCCTAATTACCCCTATAGATTCGAGCGCCGCAAACTCGAAAAACGGCTAACACGTTGATTTTTTGACGTTTTACAGATTAAACCACTATTTTTCAAACGAAAAATAATGATTTCGATAAAAACGTGAAAAACAACAAAGTGTTTCCCGAATATGAATTTGCTAAGCTCAAAAACACGTTTTTGAGAGCAAAACCGTCCAACTAGCGTCAAGAAACCTAGAATGTATCTGATGAACACGAAGAACACCAAGAACACTCCGAGGCTCTGATACCACTTGTAAGGTCTACCACTGCAAGATCTATCTAGACGCGGATCCGTGAACGAGTGCGGAATCCTCGTTGACGGTTAGACGGACAACTCTCAACCAACGGAAACACGGAGACTATTAGACGCTGAACGAACGACACACGAACGATCCTACGTACTAATTCTCTCCGAAACGGCACTCACCTAGCTGATAAACTCGAGATCGACTCTTGCTCAATTCCTCACGAATTCTGCAAAAAGTCCTCTAATTGTTCGAGTCTATCCCTAATTATAGACCCTGATTCGAGTCTGTTGTGGGCCAACCTCGAATCTGGCCCAAGGCCCATTCGAATCTGTCCATCTGACAGTCTCGAATCTAGCCTATTTTCGAATCTATGGTTACATTCGAATCTATCACAGATTCGAATGTCAACCCATATATAATTCGAATCTAGCCTTTTACATAAACAACTAAGTGTTGAACCTTACGATATTACATGTGATTGAATTTATCTTTGTACTTTATGTTTGAACTTCTTGTAATACGTTACATCAAGTTCAAACATACAAACACTGATAAACATCAATCATACATAATATATATATACCAAACATATGCTAAATCACAATGTAAGACAACTTAGACTGCTATCGTCACACGGGATGTACCAACAATGGACTTGAAGTTCATGTGACACATCCTTCTATGCCAAAGAGCAGACTCATTTGAAGATGTTTTGGATATCAAACAGCTTAAAGTATTTGATTTAGATAAAAGATCTGTGTCCAAACAGTAAACATTGTCCTTTCTTGGTGTTCTTAGTAAAACAAGATATTCAGGAATTTTGAAATCTTTTGAAAGGACAATGCACTCAGAATCTGTAAACAGAACAATGTTTTGTTTGTCACAGATTTGAGAGACACTTAATAAATTGTACTTAAGTTGTTCAACATACAAAACATCATGGAATTTCATGTTGCCTGCATTAACAGTACCTTTACCTGTAACCTTACCTCCTTTTGAGTTGCCTCCAAATGCAACAAAACCTCCATCAAAGCCTTTGAAATTTGACAAGCACTCAGAATTGCCTGTCATGTGCCTAGAGCATCCACTGTCCAAATGCCATCTTGTTTTATGAGGAGACCTGTGGTTGCCCTGCACAAGTAGAAGCTTAGCCAGTAGTGGAGTAAACCCAAACCAAATTGGTTTTGGGTTGGCCTTGTATATTGACATAACTAAACACTGTTTTTGATTTCTTATATTTAGTGAGATCTACTGATGGAGTCTTTGGAGAGTATTTAGTGATTATATGAGGTATCCAGGTATTTTGATCATCTTTTCTTCTAACAGTCTCAGATGATTCACTAGCAGTTCCAGATTGATGCTTACCAGTCTGATCTGTGTTGTTAGTGCTAACAGCTTCAGAATTTGCACTAACAGCTTCAGAATTTGACTTAGCAGTCTGATCTTTTGCATCAGCAGTTTGATCTGAAAATTTGTCCTTGACACACCATATTTGTTTAAAACTTAATTTAGGCTTTGCCAAAACTTGTTTTTGGTGTGTGGACTGTTTTTTATTAACTTTTGAAAGCCTGTGATCAACTGTTTTCTTTGGAACTGATGTGGAAGGTTTCACCTTTGAAGTTTTTCCATGAATAGGACTTGACTTTTTATGAATTACAGTCTGTTTTGCAACAGTTGGTTTATAAAAACAATCCTTGGCCAAGTGATTCTTCCTTCCACAGTGAAAACACCTTTTGACTGTTTGAATTGGAGATCCAGATTTATTTGACAATTTCTGGTTCTTGTTCCTCTGATTTCCCCTTACCTGCTGTTGTTTGGGAAACTTTTGCACACCATGCTTTTGGCATGTGCAGACTGGAACATTTTTACCCCTTTTATTATTCTTTGAAGAAGATGCAGTATTACAGTTAGAATGTACAGAAACTTGTGGAGCAGCATTGCATACACTCATCTTCTCTTTTCCTTTCTTACTGGGGGCTTGGATCTCTATGGGTGCACTCATTGTTTTGTGTTCTTTCTCAACTGCTATACACTTACAGTCTCTCTTTTGAATCTGATCTTCTTTTGATTCAGGACTGTTATCAAGGATAGGATCTACAATAGTCATAGACTCATCTAGTGGTTCATTGACAAGTCTATCAGCAACCTCACTCATTGGATGAATGTACTTGTTGTTGTATGGAGGTGGAGTAGCCCTGTATCCTATGCCTTTTTTGGGATTAACCTGAGATTTTACCCTATCTTTAAATTGGACTTCCATTAGGTGTTCCAGCTTTTGATTTGCCAACTTGAAGTTACCTAGATCTATGTTAACAGATTCTAGTTTCTTATTAGCCTCTAACACCTTCTGTTCAGTCTCTTCTACCTTTTTATTTAGTGATTCTATTTTCTTATTTAGTTCCTTTTTCTCCCACTCATGATATGTTCTATCATGTCCCATTTGAATCTCATTGTCCTTACAGTCATTGATCTGTTTTTCAAGATCTTCTATGGCTTGCATGTATTCATATCTCCTTTCTTCCATCTTAGCTAGAGTTTTGCACATGCTCTCATTATGATCTCTGTACTTTTTAACCATATTTTTGCATGATTGAGAGCAAAGTTTAGAATTTACCTCAGCTGGTAGTTCAGTGGAAGAGACAGTTGATGTTTCTGCCATCAGAGCTTGATTTTGAAACTCTTCCTCTGTCTGATCACTCCAATCAAACACATTGTCTTCTTGGGAGACAAGTGCTGTTGATGATGATGTCTGATTGGGCTGTGGAGTCCGTGATGACTGTTGTCCTTGAGATCTACATTCTCTTGCAAAGTGACCAAGCTTATGACACTTGTAGCACTCAACTTTTGTCTTATCAAAGGCTGGCCCTCATGGTCAGCATTGCATGTTGCCACTTTAAATCCATCTCTTCAAGATCATCTGGATGAATTTGTTCTAAATCTTCAGCATTTAGAGCAAATAGTCCATCATTGGCAACAAAAGCCTCATAGTGAGCTTCAGTAGAGTTGCCATCACCACCTGAAAAGGAATCACTGCTATTAGATTTATCAGAAGACAGAAGAGCAGTATTGTGATTATAAGAAAAGGATTTCTTTTTAGTATCAATCTCAGTCTCAAACACTCTTAGACTGTTGTACAGATCATCCAGTTCTATCTCATCAAGAGTGTCTTTTGTTCTCCATTGTGTAGCATAAACTGTCCATTCTTCTCCAAGAGATCTGAGAAACTTTCTGTTGACTTCATCTTGATCCAGGCTGACTTTTGCACTTTCTAATTCACTTTTCAGTTTGTTGAACCTGTCAAAGATTTGAGTAAGGTTTTCATTCTTGCCACCAGAAAAGTTCTCATACTGCTGTTTTAAAAGATCTTTTTGATTTCTCTTGGTACTGGCATTACCAGCAAATCTTTTCTCTAAGGCATTCCAAAGAGAATGAGCAGTATAAAACTTTTTGAACTGATGTTGATAAGCATTAGGAATGGCTATTTGTAAAAGTGTAAGAGCTTTCACTTCATTCATTCTAGCCTTCCTTTCAAGTTCAGTTTTTGGAGGAGTTTTGACTGGTTTCCCCTCATCATCAAGTTCTGGATCAACTACAGGAGGAAATTCAACAGCTTCCCATATGGCATAGTCAATAAATTGGATATGCTGTTGAATCCTGAGTTTCCACATCTCAAACTCAGTGGGCTTGAGCATAGGCACTTTGAGTCCTTGCCCAGATCCACTGCTGCTATTTTCAAATTCCATTACAAAAGATTAAAAATTTAAAAGAAAGTTTTCGACTTTGAAAAACAAAGAACAACCTGTCTCTGATACCACTTGTCAGGATCTAAAACTAATTAACCAAGACTAACTGATTTGAATATATCAGAGTATAAATCAATAATCTTGCTTTGAATCAAAGTTTAATTAAGAAGTTTGCGGAATAACACTTAATTATTTTAACAAAAGCTTTCAGAATAAATAGCAGATAAACACAATAAATAATCAAGACTGTTTGTATTGCTGAATTCAATGATTACAATCACCTCTAATCTGTTTGATTAGACGAAGAACACAGACTGTTCTTAGGGTTTTACAACCTTAGAGGCTAATGAAAACTTAATCAACAAAGCAATTACAGACTCAAATATGCAGAAAACTCTTATACAATAGAAAGACATATTCTATGTATTTATATTGCTTCTTGATATGTTTCCTTGACGAACTATGACTTCTCTGATAGTAGATATGCTTGAATCTTCGTGTATATATCTTTTCCTGAAAATTAGCACTTTCTGTTTATGAAACTGTTGAGCAGCTTGAATCACTTGACAACATGAACAGAGCAGCTCGAGTTGATTTACTCTGGCAGCTTGAACTTTTACACTGGCAACTCGAGTTTCTTCAACTAGCAGCATGAACTTTGGATTTACATATAAACTCTACTAACAGTTTGAGAAGTCTAACTAACAGCTTGAACCTACTTAAACTATTTCCCAACATTCTCTTACAACTGAACCCTGTTGTGAGGGAACAGAGGAGCTGGTTGTTGGGGCTGATTTCCTTTTGGCGAGAGATTTGCGTTGGTAGTGGATGGATGAAGTGGGTGATTGTGGAGAGGTGATAGGTTCTGTTTGGACAGGGTGTGAGAATGGGTCAGGAACAAGTGGGTTGGCCTGTTCCCTGGTCTCAGGTGCCACAGAAGCACCAGCCACAAAGGCTTCAGGTTCAACAGATGAACCAGGGAGAGGAGCCTGCTCCCCCTCAGCCATAGAGGCCAAGGAAGCAGACTCAGACTGAGTTGTTTTGGCCTTCTTGTGGACAGGCCCAGCTTCAGTGGTTGCCAGGGTCCTTTTAACAAGCTTGGCCCTGGCTTTGGATTTTCCCTTGGGAGCAGGTTCAGGATCCACCCTCACATCAGAGGGTCCTTCCACCAATCCTAACAGCCTCCTCATTGGTGTTGACAGAGGAGGCTCATTGGGTAGAACAGGAGTATAAAACACTCTATTCCCTATTACAGGGAATGCAGCAGTCTTAAGTAAAGGCTGAGAGGAATATAATTGCTCACCACAATGATGTTTGAAGATGAGGCTCAAAAACCTTGGGTACGGAACAGCAGCTGGACGGTTTTCTTGTTGTACCAGGTTCCTCAAATTCAGAAAAATCCATTTGGCCATGTCGATTGTTGTCCCATCCACCAGCTGTAGAACAACGGGAACTTCATCACGGCTTAGTTGGTCGAATGAACCAACTTTACTTCCGAAGCACATCACCACCGAGGCAAATAGAAAACTGTAGGTCGGAGACAGGTCCTTCCTAAACAATGTTGCTCCGATTTTGGGTTCTGGTACACCACAGAAACGTAGCAGATTGCCCATTTGATAATCTTCAGGTTGAGGCATGTCATAGGGGTCAGCAGTTGGTAGATGAAGAACCTCCCTGAGAAGATCAGCTGTGATCTCAATGGTCTGAGTCCCATTGAGAATAGTCCCCCTTATGACTTTGGTGTTAGGGTTGTAGGCACAAGTGTACCAAAACTCGTACACCATCACCTGGTACAGGACTCTAGGAGTGGCAGTCATTGCATAGTTCAACGGATGAACTCTCAGAAATTCCACCATTTGTTCATAACCCTTCCCCATATAGTTTTTGGGAATGGTTAGGTTGGCAATGTAGTTTGTGGGCTTTATTGTGACACCCTTGCCACATTAACCACCAATTACCATTCACCCAGGATTAATCACCAACAAACAGATAACATAATGATCTGATAACTTAATTAAAGTGCGGAAGCAAAATACATAAATAAAAGTATTACAACTGAGTTTAACACCCTACGGTGCTACAAAGGTTACATGTCTAAGTCTACCAACACAATTTATTACATTATCCCAAATTCATTACAACAGAATTTTCATAAACCAAATACCAAAGTAAACAGTAGAAATCTTCAAATACTTCAATAGATTTCCTAGCTAGATGGTCCAGCTGTAGACTTCCAACAACTAAAAGGTAAGCGAATGCTTAGTGAATACCAGATGATTTTCACACATTCTACAAATCTTTATGATGCCCCCAGAGTATCCGCGGTAACACATACCGTATACTCCACACGTATCCAAGATACGCAAACCTGAGCCGCAGCTCCTTCGAGCTGACACTCGGCATAAGAAAAACCAACCATCTGAGGCAGACATTACATCGGGGATGACTTACTGTCTATCCTGACCACAGAGGTGTCAAACTCTTGGTCATATAGCACAGTAACATCAGAGTACAGATGCGACCACGCAGGTCCATCAAAAGGATGCACAACAAATGAACGGACATGCAACAAATATGAATGTGCATCAACATAAACGCATGTTAGTAGAATGCCAAACGAACATGAAACAACAGGCCTCAGCAGGCAATGCAAACATAAAGCAAATGCAGACATGTTAAAAATCAAAGGTACTCACAGTGGGTGCGTTATTAATCTTTAAGCAATATTATTTCTCCTCGGAATTTCAACCGGATCAACCAAGTACCCCACTGTGGGTTAAACAACACCACAAGGGACCTGTAAGTCATTTGTAACAACACATTGTGTTAATATCTTGTTTAATTCCATAAAACTTAATTTTTATAAGTTTTTACCATTTTTGATCCCAATTTCGGATCCATGTCCGAATTCGGACCACAACCGAATTCGGACCCCCAGTTCGGTTCTCATATGAACCCTAATTCGGTCCCAATATAAGCCCTATTTCGGACCATATCCGAATTCGGTCTCCAACCGAATTCGGACCCTCATCCGAATTCCAACACAGAAATTTTTTCTTTTAGTTTTTATATTTCAACTTTTCAGGACACATCCGAATTCGGGCCATATCCGAATTCGGATTCCTACCGAAGTACAACACTTGTAAAATTTTTCTATATTAAATATCCTGAAGTTTGAGCCTCATCCGAATTCGGACCTGATCCGAGTTCATCTCGGATCCGAATTCGGATCCCACTGTGTTCATACTTGTGCAGTTTTGTCAATTTCAGATTAAATTCCATCGTTTTTTGGTACTAATTCAATACATGGAATAACTTATACCAACTAAAATACATCTATTTTCAACCCTTTTAACACTAATATTAACACTATTACATATCAAATAAAACCCATTATGCTCATTTTGTTCCATCCGTAGAACACACACACTAGAACACACACAAATCTCTAAAAATCATACTTAGAGGTTGATTCAGAAGTTAAAATTTTATATATAACATCTCAGATACTCGATTTGCATTAATCCATAACAACATTAAACATGCATTAACATCTGAATCCCCAAAATCAAATTTTTCGGTTTATATAAAAACCGAACCAAAAATGCTTAATAATCTGAATTTAAAGGATTTTTACCTCAAATCTTCAATTGCAGTGTTTATAAATCCTTCCAAGCAATCTTAATTCCAATTTTCAGACTTCAAATCCGAGTTTTGATGTTCTTCAATTCGTAGAGAGAGAGAGAGCCGAGAGAGAGAGTTCTAGAGAGAGAGAGAGTTTGATGAAAATGAAAGACAAAATTGGTCTTTCATCCTTTTTATTCCAAATTTCCAACTTTGGCACCTTTAGTCCCTCAACTTAACCGGTTCCATTAAATACTGATTTTATAAAATAAAAGAATTCTATCTTTTATTTATTATCCTTAAATTTTTAGTAATTATTTTCACTTAATAATTAAAATTTCTAAATTTTCCATAATCTGAAACCAACTTTATAATCAATCCAAATTTCGTACCAACTTTCATGATTCAACTTAAATTACATTAATTTAAACTTAATAAACTTCAATTATAATAATTTAAAATCCGAGGATGTTACAGCATGGGCTCCACCACGCTCAACTTCGTCCTCGAAGTTACTCGGATTCGAACAATTTTGGATACTTCTTCAACATCTCTGCTTTTGTCTCCCACGTATGATTCGCTCCCTTATGATGCTTCCAACGTACAAGCACCATTTCTATCTCTTTGCTCCTTAATTTCTTCACTTTTGTGTCCAACACACACTCCGGCTCTTCAACATACCTGGAGCCTTTCATCAATCTGCAGCTCAGTGTGGTCAGCCCAATCTTCGTTTTCAGTTGTGAATGACTTCCTGAGATTTCCCACATGGAACACCGGGTGTATGCCCGACATTTCTTCCGGCAACTCTAAACGATATGACTGGTTTCCAACTTTTTCTATTATCTTAAATGGCCCAACAAATCTCGGAGCCAGCTTTCCTCTCTTTACAAAACGTGTAACACCTCTCATAGGTGACACCTTCAAATACACCCAATCATTTACCTCAAAGCTGATTGGTTTGTGCCTTCTATCGTAATAACTTTTCTGGCGATCCTGGGCCGCCTTCATATTCTGTCTTACCAATTGAATCTTTTCATTTGTTTCTTGCAATAATGCCGGCCCAGCAATCGGCGTTTCACCGGTTTCCCTCCAACACGTAGGAGTCCTACATCTTCTCCCATACAATGCCTCAAACGGCGCTTTCTTGATTGTCGCATGATAACTGTTGTTATACGAAAATTCTATCAATGGTAAATGGTCATCCCAATTACCACCAAGGTCCAACACACACGACCGCATCATATCTTCAAGTGTCAGGATAGTCCTTTCACTTTGACCATCGGTTTGCGGACGGTAAGCCGTACTCATAGCAATCCTCGTTCCTAACCCTTCTTGTAATGCCGACCAGAAGTTGGAAGTAAATCGGCTGTCTCGATCTGATACTATGGACTTCGGTACTCCATGTCTAGCGACGATCTCATCCATGTAAATGTGAGCCAACTTCTCTAATGAATAGCTTTCCCGGATCGGTATAAAGTGTGCGGACTTAGTTAACCGATCCACTATGACCCAAACTGCATCGTGTTGACGCCTAGTTTTCGGCAACTTCGTGACAAAGTCCATAGTGATATGCTCCTACTTCCATTCCGGGATGGGAAGCGGTTGCAAACTACCGTAAGGCTGCTGGTGTTCGGCTTTCACTAACCGACAAGTTCGACATCTCTCCACGTATTGTCCGATATCTTTCTTTAAT
Organism: Centrapalus pauciflorus; assembly: GCA_020465985.1. NCBI lineage: Eukaryota > Viridiplantae > Streptophyta > Magnoliopsida > Asterales > Asteraceae > Centrapalus > Centrapalus pauciflorus. The sequence continues at coordinate 10,814 of JAANYP010002230.1, read as the reverse complement.
CCGGGCCACCAGAAGTCTGCTTTCAGCTCGTTGTACATCTTTGTGCTCCCGGGATGTACGGAAAACTTAGACTGATGAGCTTCTTCTATTATCACATCTCTCATGCCTCCATACTTTGGCACCCAGATTCTCCCATATATACCTTTCAAACCCGATTCACTTGTTTCCATATCCTTAATCTGTGCTCTTATACCCTCAGCACAAACATTTTCGTCTTTCAAGGCTTCCTCTTGAGCGGCCTTGACATCATCAATAATAGTGGAGGTCAGCATAGTAGACGTCAACATGTAACAGCAATCCTTGGCATATGCTTTGCGACTCAAAGCATCGGCTACCACGTTAGCCTTTCCAGGATGGTAAAGGATTTCACAGTCATAATCCTTTATTAGCTCCATCGAACGTCTCTGTCTCATGTTAAGTTCTTTCTGGCTGAAAATGTATTTCAGGCTCTTATGATCCGTGTATAACTGACACTTAGTCCCATATAGATAGTGCCTCCACAATTTTAATGCAAACGTAACTGCAGTCAATTCCAAGTCATGAGTTGAATAATTCTTCTCGTGTTGCTTTAACTGTCTTGAAGCATAAGCAATAACCTTTCCTCGCTGCATCAGTACAGCGCCTAACCCTAATCTTGAAGCATCAGTGTAAACTACAAAATCCTCATTGCCCTCCGGTAGAGCAAGTATCGGTGCTTCGCTAAGCGTTTTCTTCAAGATCTCAAATGCTTCTTGCTGCACAGTTTCCCATATAAACGGTGCATTCTTCCTTGTTAATGCAGTCAGAGGAACTGCAATCTTAGAAAAATCTTTGATGAACCTCCTATAGTAACCTGCCAGACCTAGAAAACTTCTGACTACTGTAGTTGAACGAGGCGACTCCCAATTTCTCACCGCTTCTACTTTAGCTGGATCTACAGAAATTCCGGCCCCCGATATCACATGCCCTAAAAACTGAATCTGTTGTAGCCAAAACTCACATTTTGAGAACTTGGCATACAACTTCTCTTTCTTAGCAGTTCCAGCAATTCCCTTAAATGATCAGCATGTTCGGCCTCAGACTTTAATACACCAGAATATCGTCGATGAACACAATCACCGACTTATCTAACATTGGTCTACAAACTCGGTTCATTAAATCCATAAAAACAGCCGGGGCATTGGTCAACCCAAAAGGCATGACTAGAAACTCGTAATGCCCGTAACGTGTCCTAAAAGCTGTCTTAGGCACATCTTCCTCTCTAACTTTTAACTGATGATATCCCGACCTCAAGTCAATCTTAGAAAAGACACTCGCCCCATGTAATTGATCGAACAAATCGTCTATCCTCGGCAGCGGATACTTGTTCTTAACAGTCAGTTTATTCAATTCCCGGTAATCAATGCACATTCGCATTGTACCATACTTCTTTTTCACAAACAAAACAGGGGCTCCCCACGGCGATGAACTTGGTCGTATAAAGCCCTTGTCCAACAACTCCTGGAGTTGTGTCATCATCTCTTTCATCTCGGTTGGGGCAAGGCGATAAGGAGAACGAGCTACCGGTGCAGCTCCAGGATCAGATCAATTCTAAATTCCACTTGTCTCTCAGGCGGCACGCCAGACAAGTCTTCCGGAAACACATCCGGGAATTGTGAAACAACAGGCACATCGGCCAACGTCTTCTTCTCAGCCTTGGCATCTATAGCATATGCCAGGTAGGCGTCACATCCCTTTGCAACAAGCTTTCGAGCTTTTGCAACAGTCAACAAACACAGATCCCCACTTCTCATATCCCCATAAATGCAAATCTCACGCCCCTCTGGAGTAGTTATCTTTATCATTCGCTTCTTACATACTATGTGGGCTTCATTCTCTATCAACCAATCCATCCCGATAATCACATCAAACTCACTGAATTCTATCGGAATCAGATCTAAATTGAAGACTACATCTTCAATTACTAACGTGCAATTACGGTATACATGATCTATCTTGACTAAAGTATTGCTAGCAGTTTCAATATCAAGTATAGCAGATAACTTAGACAGTGGCATAGCAAGTTGTTGTGCAAAAGCAGTAGACACGAAAGAACGGTTGGCACCCGAATCAAATAGAATTCGTGCAGGCATGGAATTTACAATAAACATACCCGTGACCACCTCTGGGTTTTCCCTAGCTTCCTCTGCAGTGATTTGAAAGGCACGAGCCGGTGCCCTTTGTGACTGACCCCGACCTCGGTTAACTGAACCACCGCTTGAACCTCCCGAAGATCGTGTTGATGTTGGAGCAGCAGCTGCTGGAGCATTCTTTCGACAATTTCTACTATAGTGCCCCCACACTCCACATTTATGGCAGGCATCTGATCTTCGTGGACCTTCATTCTGAAAGTGGCCCAACTCTCCGCAGCAAAAACATGCACGCCCGTTGGTGCACTTGCCGAAGTGTTCCAGATGACACTTGTTACAATACTCTGGCTCGGTGTTGATAGAGTATGCACGAGCACGACCAGAAGAACTAGACTGTCGACGGAAGGACTGTTGCGGCGAGTACTGCGATGATCGTGAAGAACCAGAATAACCTCCTTCGCGTTGGCGTTTCGGTGGTGAAGGTTGACTTGGGTTGACTGAAGCAGCAGCGGACCCCATCACGTATCCCGACATACCCAAGATCTGTTCCACATTCCTGGCGGCCTCCAGTAAACCAGCAAACGTGGGGTAGCGTACATTACTCATCACCCTTCGAATCTCCAAATCAAGACCAGCCTCAAACCTGGTCACTTTCCTCTCCTCGGTATCCACTTGATGGGGCGTGAACAAACTCAGCCTCGTAAACTCTACAGCGTACTGGGACACAGACTTAGTCCCCTGAATCAGCGTCATAAATTTAGCCTCCAATCTTCGGCGCTCATCGGCCGGGCAATACTGCTGAGTGAAAATTTCAGTGAACTCAGCCCATTTCATTACAGCAACCTTCTCCATTGTTAGTGCATTCACCATCGAGTTCCACCACATTATTGCGTCTTTGGTGAACATGGCAGTAGCGAATCGGACCATATCCTTCTCAGCACAATCGCTGATTCGGAAAGTCCTTTCTGTAGCTGTTATCCACTCCAATGCAGTAACAGCATCACCTAACCCAGTAAACTCAACTGCTCCATTTCCCTTAAAGTCCTTGAAACGACAACCCCTGGGCTTATTTGATGACCCAGTGTTGTCACCTTGCTCGTCATCGTTTCCCTCTCTTTCCTTATTCTTTCTCTTATCTTCTCTTCGTTTAGCTTCGGCCTCATCTCGAGCCCGAAACTGGTCCTGAATCATCCGATTTTGCTCAGCCATCATGGCTAGCATCATTTCTCTCGTCTCTTCTGGTGTCATTCCTCCTCCAGACATGTTCTGAAATATGAAACATATAACTTATTTAGTAACATGTCATTTATTTATAGACACCACCCAATTGTCCCGTATGATAGTCAATATTCTTATGATTACTAGATCGTAACCTATCTTAGTTCAGATCATTACTTAGTATCACTACATGTCAACACTTAATGTTTGAGACCAAGACCTCACGGACACTTGAATCTCAAACTACTGCTCTGATACCATACGCTGTGACACCCTTGCCACATTAACCACCAATTACCATTCACCCAGGATTAATCACCAACAAACAGATAACATAATGATCTGATAACTTAATTAAAGTGCGGAAGCAAAATACATAAATAAAAGTATTACAACTGAGTTTAACACCCTACGGTGCTACAAAGGTTACACGTCTAAGTCTACCAACACAATTTATTACATTATCCCAAATTCATTACAACAGAATTTTCATAAACCAAATACCAAAGTAAACAGTAGAAATCTTCAAATACTTCAATAGATTTCCTAGCTAGATGGTCCAGCTGTAGACTTCCCTTTTCTTGTAAAAATTCAAAAACTAAAAGGTAAGCGAATGCTTAGTGAATACCAGATGATTTTCACACATTCTACAAATCTTTATGATGCCCCCAGAGTATCCGCGGTAACACATACCGTATACTCCACACGTATCCAAGATACGCAAACCTGAGCCGCAGCTCCTTCGAGCTGACACTCGGCATAAGAAAAACCAACCATCTGAGGCAGACATTACATCGGGGATGACTTACTGTCTATCCTGACCACAGAGGTGTCAAACTCTTGGTCATATAGCACAGTAACATCAGAGTACAGATGCGACCACGCAGGTCCATCAAAAGGATGCACAACAAATGAACGGACATGCAACAAATATGAATGTGCATCAACATAAACGCATGTTAGTAGAATGCCAAACGAACATGAAACAACAGGCCTCAGCAGGCAATGCAAACATAAAGCAGATGCAGACATGTTAAAAATCAAAGGTACTCACAGTGGGTGCGTTATTAATCTTTAAGCAATATTATTTCTCCTCGGAATTTCAACCGGATCAACCAAGTACCCCACTGTGGGTTAAACAACACCACAAGGGACCTGTAAGTCATTTGTAACAACACATTGTGTTAATATCTTGTTTAATTCCATAAAACTTAATTTTTATAAGTTTTTACCATTTTTAATCCCAATTTCGGATCCATGTCCGAATTCGGACCCCCAGTTCGGTTCTCATATGAACCCAAATTCGGTCCCAATATAAGCCCTATTTCGGACCAAATGCTAGTTCGGACCATATCCAAATTCGGTCTCCAACCGAATTCGGACCCTCATCCGAATTCCAACACAGAAATATTTTCTTTTAGTTTTTATATTTCAACTTTTCAGGACACATCCGAATTCGGGCCATATCCGAATTCGGATTCCTACCGAAGTACAACACTTGTAAAATTTATCTATATTAAATATCCTGAAGTTTGAGCCTCATCCGAATTCGGACCTGATCCGAGTTCATCTCGGATCCGAATTCGGATCCCACTGTGTTCATACTTGTGCAGTTTTGTCAATTTCAGATTAAATTCCATCGTTTTTGGTACTAATTCAATACATGGAATAACTTATACCAACTAAAATACATCTATTTTCAACCCTTTTAACACTAATATTAACACTATTACATATCAAATAAAACCCATTATGCTCATTTTGTTCCATCTGTAGAACACACACACTAAAACACACACAAATCTCTAAAAATCATACTTAGAGGTTGATTCAGAAGTTAAAATTTTATATATAACATCTCAGATACTCGATTTGCATTAGTCCATAACAACATTAAACATGCATTAACATCTGAATCCCCAAAATCAAATTTTTCGGTTTATATAAAAACCGAACCAAAAATGCTTAATAATCTGAATTTAAAGGATTTTTACCTCAAATCTTCAATTGCAGTGTTTATAAATCCTTCCAAGCAATCTTAATTCCAATTTTCAGACTTCAAATCCGAGTTTTGATGTTCTTCAATTCGTAGAGAGAGAGAGCCGAGAGAGAGAGAGTTCTAGAGAGAGAGAGAGTTTGATGAAAATGAAAGACAAAATTGGTCTTTCATCCTTTTTATTCCAAATTTCCAACTTTGGCACCTTTAGTCCCTCAACTTAACCGGTTCCATTAAATACTGATTTTATAAAATAAAAGAATTCTATCTTTTATTTATTATCCTTAAATTTTTAGTAATTATTTTCACTTAATAATTAAAATTTTTAAATTTTCCATAATCTGAAACCAACTTTATAAACAATCCAAATTTCGTACCAACTTTCATGATTCAACTTAAATTACATTAATTTAAACTTAATAAACTTCAATTATAATAATTTAAAATCCGAGGATGTTACATTTATGGTCAGCATTGTGGTAACTGATGAGTGTTTCAAAACATCATCACCAACGAATACTGGAAGAAAGGGATTGTTTCTTTGAGCCATTTGTGAAGGATTGAGGTTGTGAGAAGCAGAAAACACTTAGTCGATTTAGGGTTCTTGAGGATTTCTGGAAATAGTGAGGAAGACGAAGATGAAACAGTAGGGGGTATTTATAGGATTTGAATGTGAGTGGGTATGAGAGAGAAACATTTGGGCGGTTGATTTGAAAAAGTCGTTAACGGAAAACGGAACAGTTGTCCACGTCAGACCGTTTGTCAGACCACTTGAGCCCTTTTTAATCACTAACACACGTAACCCACATTATCCGCAGTAATTAAGTTAAATAAAAACAAAAATTAAGTAACTTAATTGTGAAGAAAGGTAGTTAAAACTGTTGGTCTAAGCTGTTGGTCAAACCTGTGATGAGTAGGATCATCACAAGCTGTTCATTCTTTAAGTTGTTCACTCTTCATACTGTGCTTTCAACCTGTGTTCTAATGTAAGATCAGGTTGTGTTCATTAGTTGAACATGATACAAGACAATGTCTTGTAAATCAGTGTGAAGGAGTGAGCAGGGTGGAGAATAGACCATCAGAGCAGGCTGGACGAGTAAACCTTTATTGTTCAGCCTGTTATATGTTCAAGCTGTTCAAGGATTTCAGAAAAATGGCTAAGTACAGAATATGCATAACATGTTCTGTCTAAGCTGTTCTGAGAAACTTGAGCAGTGTGAGACATACAAAGTCTTAGACCTTTGAGGACACTTAGTCACTTTTGTTTAACATGCCGATCTTGCTGACAAGGTAATTAAACCTGGTTTCGTCAAGAGGTTTGGTGAAAATGTCTACAAGCTGTTCATTAGTGGAAATAAAACTTACCTCCACATTACCTTTCTGAATGTGATCCCTGATGAAGTGATGTCTGACTTCAATATGCTTTGTTCTTGAATGAAATACTGGATTGTTGGAAATGGCTATGGCACTTGTGTTGTCACACAGAATAGGAGTTTTCCTATACACAAGCCCATAGTCTTCAAGCTGATGCTGCATCCACAGAATCTGCCCACAGCAGCTTCCAGCAGCAATGCACTAAGCTTCAGCAGTAGAAGTAGACACTGAGTTCTGCTTCTTGCTACACCAACTGATCAACTTACCACCAAGAAGTTGACATCCACCTGTTGTGCTTTTCCTATCTAGCCTGCAGCCTGCAAAATCAGAATCTGAATAACCTGTTAGTTCAAGGCTTGAGTCTTTGGGATACCAAACACCCAAACCTGATGTGCCCTTCAGGTATATAAAGATTCTTTTAACAGCAGCTAGATGAGATTCCTTTGGATCAGCTTGGAACCTAGCACACAAACAGGTGGCAAACATAATATCAGGTCTACTAGCAGTTAAATATAGCAAGCTCTCAATCATACCTCTGTGAGCTGTTACTGAAATAGCTTTGCCACTGGCATCACATCCAATTTTACATTGGTTGCCATTGGGGTTTTAATAGGAGAACTTTGATCAAATTTAAACTTTTTCAAGAGATCTAAAGTATAATTTCTTTGATTTATAAAAATTCCAGTTGAGGGTTGTTTAACCTGTAATCCTAAAAAGAAAGTAAGTTCTCACATCATACTCATTTCATATTTGGATTTCATGAGTAATGAAAAATTATTGCGTAGCTGCTCATTAGTAAAACCAAATATTATGTCATCCACATAGATTTGAACAAGCATAATATCAGACTTCACCTTCTATATGAACAGTGTGGTATCCACTTTACCTCTAGAATACCCATTGCTCATAAGAAATTCACTAAGAGTGTCATACCAGGCTCTAGGGGCTTGTTTGAGACCATAGAGAGCTTTGTCCAACTTATAGACAAAACCTGGATGTTGTTCATTTTCAAAACCTGGAGGCTGCTTGACATAAACTTCTTCTTGCAGCTTCCCATTCAAAAATGCACTCTTCACATCCAATTGAAATACCTTAATGCTCTTATGAGCAGTGTAGGCAAGATACAAACGAATTGCTTCTAGTCTGGCCACAGGAGCAAATGTCTCATCATAGTCAATTCCTTCCTCCTGTCTATAACCCTGAGCAACCAGTCTTGCCTTATTTCTAATGACATGACCTTGCTCATCCATCTTATTCCTGAAAACCCATTTAGTGTCAATTATAGTTTTGCCTTTAGGAGCAGGAACCAGCTTCCATACCTTGTTTCTCTCAAACTGATTGAGTTCTTCTTGCATGGTAGTGATCCAGTTGGCATCTTTTAGTGCTTCATCCACCTTCTTTGGCTCCATTAGTGAAACAAAACTGGAGAACATGCAGAAGTTCCCTAAGCTGTCCCACCTTGTTTGTACCCCTTTGTTGATGTCACCAATTATTTGATCATTGGGGTGACATCTGATCCACTTAGGATCATTCTTCAATGAGGATTCTCCTGAGTTATCAGCAGCTTCAGCAGGTCCTGTTGAACAGCTCTCAAGATTTTTAGACACACTGTCGTCTTGAGCCTGTTCACTTGTTAAACATGACTGACCACTGTTGAACATATCAGCAGAGGAATCAATAAAATCAGCATTGATAGGTTCAGGACATGCAGTTGTAATTGTACACTTATTCACACAGGGTGTATTGACATAATCATCATCATGCCCATTATGGTTAACAGGTTCCACACTGGATGTAGTGGAAGCTTTTGAGTCCTCTTCACTATTTGAATGCATAAGATCATCAAAGTTTAATTCTCCTGAAACTGATTCAGGAACAGCTTTGGTGGAGGCATTCTTGGACTCTTCAAAGGTGACATTGATAGATTCATCTATCACCTTTCTTTTGTTGTTGTATACTCTGTAGGCTTTTGTCACACCCTGCTACCCCGGTTGGCAGCGAGGCGTGACGAGTGCGGAAGCGTGACCATAATCATAATGAACGACCACTATATGGACGTTTTCAAAGAAATACATCGATATAACTTTAAAAGGTAGAAATGTTTTACATAACCCGTAAATAATAAAGAGTAGTTCGCAAGGTACAGAGATTTGAATACATAATTAAATTATCCAAAATAATGCAAATAAATCTCCGACGGTTTGAAAAACAATGCGACTCCTTAAGTGCGGAAGCCTGAAAGTGGTTACTTCTGAAGGCATACTTGCCTTAATTACCTGAAAATACATGCTAATATACGTCAACAAAAATTGTTGGTGAGCTCATAGGTTTACGCGAAAAGACCAGTTGTATGGACATTATAAGATGAGTTGAATTTATAAAATCATAAATTCCGCGTATGTATTACATAAACCATCATGCAACCGAAGCTTAATTAGAATGAGTTTGCCCTGTGCAGTATTCCCATACGTAATACCGTGTGTTGAATATATATGCACTCGCTGTTAGCCGAACCGAGCTAACACGAATGGGGGACATGACTCCCAATAGATCTATCCACAATATACTCGCGCTTACAAATAAATGCAATTAACGGTTCATGATATAAGGGCTGATGGAATCCGAACATGTAATACATATAAGAAATAAACAGTTTTGATGTCCATATGAAAAACAGTGCATGTATTTCCACCCCAATAGATAGTGAAAAATAGGGGCTATGAAGACTCACCGAACTTGTGATGGCAAAACTACGCGCAAAAATGCAAATGTGCGTTGGTTGATGGGTGATGAAACCGGAGGTGGTTAACCGAGTCCTAAATGATAATAAGGACTTAATGTTACTAATATATGATAATATGTATATTTATAGATTTTTATGTCTTAAATCACCCAACATTACAAGTTTATAAATAAGATGCGCTTAAAACGTCAAGTTTATATATATATAATTTTCCAGCTTTTTCGGAGGTTTTTCGGCCTACTTTGAGGCTGTTTTTAACCAAGCTCCAAAATGTTTTAGACTTTGGTTTTCTAGTACATTAAACTACTATATACAAAGGATTTTTAGAATCAAGAATGACCATTTTTCGAGTTGTTTAGGTTGGTGAAAAAGCTCGTTAAAAACGCTATGTTGGCCATTTTTGAGCTGTCAAACTTTCGGTTTCTCAAATAATTTCTGGAGGTCTTAAACTTCAAAATAAATTATGAAAAATTGCAGATCTATAGTTAAGACATGGATCTAACTTTTGAGACAAGAATCAACTCATTTCGTTGAGTTATGAATTAGTTATGATTTTTCAAAGTCGATATAAGTTTTCTGCCGAAAATCCGTAGTTCATAAACTTACAACAACTTATGATTCTTGTTGTTTATTCAAAGACTACTTGTATAAAAGTCATAATAGTTATAAAAACACATATATAACACATGTTTTCATAATATTAACACTTTTATAATGTGTTCATATATTCATAAACACCTTTAAAGAAACAACACAAAAATAAAAACTAGAAACTTATAAACTTGAGTTTTTTATGAATCTTGTTGTTGTAGGTGATTATATATATTATGCAAGACTTATATAAATGTAAATATAAGATGTAATAGGTTAGTATTTACTTACTTTGATGTTTTATAAGAATGCAAATGAGAAGAAGTTGAAACTCTTGCAAAAGTTGCACCAAGAACACTTCAAAATATGAAGAACACTTGAAATACTTCAAGAACACCAAAAATTGAAGGTTTTTGGCTTTGGGAGGGCTTATGGCCGGTTTTTGAAGAGAGAAAAGAGGGGTTTTGGTGTGTTTAAAATGAATGGAAATGTTCTCTATTTATAGGAAAAATTGGATCTTGAAAAGATAGTGAAATGATGAAGAATAGTGCAAATCTTGGATGAATTGAAATAAAGAGGATTTGATTTTGATATGTTGAGTAAAATAAATTATTTCAAGGTCCTTTTGTCCTTCCTATTGGCTGGCCTAAGGGAGGTATTTTGGTGTATTTTCATTTATTTTTTTTTTGTATAAAAGTATTTAGAAATGTATTCTTGTATTTCCCTTTTTTGTAAATTCATAAATACTTTTGGATGCATTGTTTTAATTAATTGTTTTAGTCTT
>JAANYP010002229.1:0-28042 GCA_020465985.1 Centrapalus pauciflorus | reverse complement strand
GATCGGGGTATAGTCACGCGCAACAAGGCGAGATTAGTTGTAAAGGGTTTCAACCAAGAGGAAGGAATCGATTACAACGAAGTGTTTGCACCAGTAGCAAGGTTAGAAGCAATTAGGTTGTTTTTAGCTTTTTCCTCCTTCAAGGGATTTAAGGTATATCAGTTAGATGTTAAGAGTGCTTTCCTGTATGGGAAAGTGAAGGAGTTGGTGTATGTAGAACAACCGCCCGGGTTTACAGATCCTAAATATCCTGATAGAGTATATCGATTAGATAAGGCTCTTTATGGATTACATCAGGCACCCAGGGCATGGTATGAGACTCTATCCAACCATCTTTTAGAAAATGGCTTTGAGAGGGGTAGGATAGATAGTACTTTATTTGTGAAGAGAAAGGGAGATCATTTTATCTTGGTACAAGTGTACGTAGATGATATCATTTTTGGATCATCAGACGAACAGATGTGCAAAGATTTCGAGAAGGTTATGAAGTCTAAGTTCGAGATGAGTGCTATGGGGGAGTTGAATTTCTTTTTGGGGTTACAAGTTGACCAGAAGAAGGAAGGCATGTTTATCCATCAGACCAAGTATGTCTATGACATATTGGAACGGTTTGGGATGGAAGGAACAAAGTTGACTGCTCATTTCAGCACGCCGATTCAAGTGAATCACAATCTCGGGCCGGGTACTGAAAGTGATTCCGATGTGGATCCGACTTTATATCGGGCCATGATTGGGTCACTTATGTATTTAACTGCTTCAATACCTGATATTATGTTTGCTGTTTGTATTTGTGCTAGGTTTCAAGCGAATCCGAAGGAGATGCATATGAAAGCTGTGAAGCGGATTCTACGATACCTCAAGTCGAAACCGAAGCTGGGACTTTGGTATCACGCGGAGGGAGATCTAGAGTTGGAAGCGTTCACAGATTCTGACTACGGAGGATGCAGCTTGACGCGCAAATCAACGCCTGGAGGTTGTCAGTTCCTCGGAGGGAGACTGGTATCCTGGCAATGCAAGAAACAAACTTCGGTAGCCGTGTCAACGTGCGAGGCCGAGTATGTTGCTGCTGGTAGTTGCTGTTCACAGGTTTTGTGGATACAACAACAATTGCGGGATTACGGTTTGGCTTATACTCAAACTCCAATTAGGATAGACAATCAATCTACTATTGCGATAACAAATAATCCAGTTAAACACAGTAAAACAAAGCACATAGACATAAGACATCATTTTATTCGTGATTGTGCTGAAAAGAACTTGATCAAACTGGTAAAGGTGGCAACTGAAGATAATAATGCTGATTTATTTACCAAAGCGTTTGATAAGTCACGTTTTGAGTATTTAATTCAACTTAATGGAATGCGCAACCCAGAGTAAATTGACCTTAGTAGTATTTTATTTCCTTTTATAGTTGTTATATTTCTTTCTTTTTCAGTAGTCTGCTAATTTAGGAAAGTTTCTATTTTTAGTTAGTTACTATTTTTAGTAAGTTTCTATTAAGTTAGTAGGTTAGCTTAGTTTACTGCTTTTTGCTATGAAAAACAAAAGAAAAAAGAGAGAAAATTACAAAAATACAAAAAAAAAGAGAATATCGGAAAAGGAGTTAAGTCTTAGATACATAGGTTCAAAGTGACGAAAATTAGCACCGTCGTTACAGACTCTAAGTGTTTAGGCTTTCACACATAATGCAACTAAATCCTAAGTGTTATACTTTATTTAGTTTGATGTGTTGGTAGGCATAATACATATAGGGAATCTCAAGGCTAATAAAATATTCTAGAAAAAGTCAAGCGTGTCACTAACCTAGATGTACGACCAATCGGTCTTAATTTTTATGTACAAGACATACAAACTTTAAGTCTAAATGAGGTATGCAAACTTTCTGGGGATGTATGGCAACATCAAATACATCTGAAAAAGGAAAGAATAGAAATATCATGTAAAACTGAGAGTCGAAAACATGCAACTCTGTTGTACGTAAGTACAGACCTGTTGTCTGTGTTTAGATTCGGGTTAGCAGACATGTCGCTTTGTTGTACGTCAGTACAGACCTGTCACCGCTATCTGCTAACTTTAAAGTTAAACCTTAAGTCGAACTAAGACACTTTGTTGTATGAGAATACAGAACTGTGTCCGATGTTTGTCTTTTAAAGAAAGTTTGCAAATACCAACAAGTTAGAATTTTGTCTGTGTGCCTTGATCATAAAAGTATGTCTATGTCTGAGTCACGTAAGATAATTTCCTGATAAATAAAAAGGCCAAGGGATATTCCGAAATGTAGAGTGTTTAACAGGGTAAAATACCAACAATTGGCTAAGTGGGTATGTCACGACAAACAATCAAAGGAATTCAAAAAATTCCTAAGTGTGAAAGTTTAAGTACTGAAAGTTAGTATCGGACATCGCTATCTGATTGAACCTTTCTTAGACTATACTCACCAAAAATATGTTGTTTGGTATTTAGCTTAGCTTGTAAATTTATTTTTATAACTTAAGTCTAGATTAAATTTTTTAGTCAAAATTTTATTTTATTTTAATTTTATTTTTACCTTAGCTTATTTTATTTTATTTTTACTTAGGTAAAAGGTCAAAAGTTACTGAGGGTGCATTCAAAGTTGGATAAAATATACAATGCGTGAAATATCTGAGCTTAGGGTAAAAGATTTGGCATAGTTTATCTGGTTACACTACACAGTAGAAAATGGTTGGAAAAAGTTGAAATTATTTCAAAATTTTCCGAAATTTTTCTAAGTGTTGGAAATTTCGAATCTAAGACAGACTCGAATGTGAGATACTTCGAATCTGTCAGTAGACTCGAAATTGCATAAACTCGAAGGTAGTTAGTATATATAGGTCAATAGTGAAGTCATTTATTACTTTACTGTTGTCGAATCTATACTCTCGAATCTATCTGTGGCGATTTCGAATCTATATTCTCGAGTCTATCGTATTTCCACTAAACGACATTTCGTCGATTCTAAAGCTTTTGTGGTCGATTCTACTTTCAAATCTAGGTATAAGCAACATGATTGTACAAGATTTTGGTGGTTTAATACACAAATTTGGGCTTAAACATCACATTTTGATGTTTTATTGGTCAAAATAGGGTTATTCATAAATAACTAAGTTAGGACCTATAAAATATCAAATTAAAGGCATAAATCAGTGATTAGAACTTAGTTGAACTAAAATATGTGATTTACCTAGTTCAAAATGGTTAAAATCTTGGATTTTTGTTGAAAAAGGGGTGTCGGCCTTTCGAATCTGATAATAGACATTCGAATCCGATCATGGGTTTCTCGAATCTATCAATAGATTCGAGATGACCAGATATTCGAATCTGTCCATCAGACTCGAATAGGGTATATTCGAATCTGTCCATTACATTCGAATATGGGCACTTCGAATCTGTTACTCTCGAATCTGTACTTCATTTATTTTGTTGAATTTAAATTTTATTAAACTTGTGGAAATTTAATTGTGTTAGATTTTGTATTTAATCAAATACAAGATAAAACAAATTTGAATTTAAACAAGTTTATTGATTTTTAATAATAATCTAACAATTTTATGTATTGTGCAGATATGGCGCTTCGTGCTTTTGTTCCCAAGCACAATATGGTTCTTAATCCAGATAATAACATCCCTGAGGCGCAGGGTTTTCGTGAAGTGTTGGATTTCTTAGCTGAATCCAGAATTAGCTACGCTTTGTTTCAGAACATTACGATTGTAATCTCATATGTGCGGCAGTTCTATGATCACTTACAAGTTGACTGCTCTGTCACCCCGACAGTGCTGAGAACAAGGATCGCAGGGCAACCGTTGGTATTCTCTGCCGATATGCTGCGTCAAGTGTTGCAGCTAGGATCTGAGGAAGAGGAGTCTGGGCCTATTGACTTTCCACTAAGTATTAGGCAAGCGGCTTTTCAACGAATGGGTTACAGTCTAGATGTAACAAAGTCGTCTTACATGAAGAGTGGCCTGATTGGGCAATGGAAATTCTTGGTGCATGTCTTCATGGTCTGTTTTGCACCGAAGAAAGCTGGTTTTGATTATATAGTATCAAAAATCCAATCAGCAATGATCGCGATGGTATACAATAAGAAGTTTAGTTTCTCGCAGCTGATTTTCTCGGAATTTATCCATCAAATCACGGCTCCTGAGAGAGAAAGGTTCCTTTTGTATCCGAGGTTCGTGATGATGTTGATACGCCACTTTTTGCCAAGTCTGCCACAATCAAATGATTCTTTGAGCGTGAATGTAATGGAGAAACGCATATTTGCTGATTGTTCCTCACACCGAGGAAGATTGGCTGTTCCTGTTGCTCGTCCGTTGTTTGGAGCTGTCTTAGACAGGAACTTTGTGGCACCTGATAATGCCAACTGGGCATGTGAAGTAGAAGTTCAGCCTCGTCAGCAACAACAACAACCACAACAACAACAGCAACGTCCACAACAACAACAGCTTCGTGCGCGTCCAAGTGATCCAAGGAGAAGACAAAGACAATCTGCGACTCAGATTCAGGCATCCAGGCCTACTACGAATGACCAGCCACAAGCACAGGAAGCAGGGACTTCAAGTGCCGTTCGCGATTCAGTCCCCGAGTCCGAGCAGATTGCTCAAACATTGGAGGAAATATGGGCATCTGGTCCACATGCCAATGAAGATGTTGCAGCAGCGTTAGTAGATGAGCTGCTTAGTCCCCCGGTAGATACAGATGATATATTCAGAGATGTTGATGAATATGTGCCAGAGCAGACTGGCAATGATGAGTCATCATCCGCTACAGAATCAGAAGACCTGGAGGATATCGAAGTTGAAGCTCCAGAATCTGTGTCTGCAGAACCTCAAGTTCAAATTGGAACTTATGGTTCACGTTTGATCATCAATGAAGGTGGTTCGAGAAGGCGAGAGGCCAGGGAATCTGAAGATTCGGATTTTGAAGAAGAAGACGATGCTCCACTACTGACGAGGCAAAGGGCCAAACGTCATCGGTTCATGCAAGGGTCTTCCTCTGCATCCGCCAGTCAGTCAGAAGTCCCCCAAACCCAACCTCAAACCACAGCTCCACCATCACCACCACCGCAACCTCATGAGCCATATATTCCACCACCATTCAACCCTTCTCCCATTCAGTCCATTCCATCCACATCTACCGCCTATGCTGAAAATCAGCGGTTTCTTCAACTCAAATCTCGAGTGGATTTCCAACATGTCCAAATCCTGAGCCTAACAAAGGCAATAGGTGAAATTCAGGCACATAATGCAAATTTAGATAAAGAAAATGCTGAATTGAAGAAGACAGTTGAAACAATACAAGAGGAGAATATTGAGCTAAAAACATTCGTCTGCGACCAGGCCGCCGAGTTAAGATCGATGCGCTCCCTTATTGAGCAGTTAATGAAAAACCTTCAGGCTCAGGGGGAGACGTCGTGTCGTGATCAAGAAGTACAGAGGCGAAGGGACGATGATGAAGATGATAACCAAGGCAATGATCCCAGCTCTCAAAGACAGGATGAGCCAGTAGATTTTTCTACTGCTCAGGCTGCTCAATCTCAGGGGGAGCCAAGTCAAACAGAAGGTGAAAGAGGAGAGGCTAGTTCTTCAAGGACTTTAGACAGCGACATGATAGATGCGCTGAAAGATATTGAAGAAGAGCTGATGGAGTTTGATTTTGAAGATGAAATGGAAGAGTTGGAGGAAGGGGAATTCATTCCTGAGGAGATTGTTGACTGGAAATCTGACGACGAAGTGATAGAGGACGAGGACGATAATGTTAACGAAGTAATAATCAATTCACAACCAATCACTGAACTGTATGAAAGCCAAGATCATAATGTGATTGATATTGATTACATCAAAGTAGCCTCAACTGAAGATAAAGACCTTGAAGAGGCTGAAAAAGAGCCATCTAGAGCTGATCTAATAAATCTTTGGTTCAAGAAGGAAGAAAAGAAAGATCAGCTGAAGATGAAGAAGACGATGAGAATTCCAAGTGCCGGAAACTTCTCAGGAGGGATTATTAGCTGGTTCTTTGACAGAGAACTGCAGCTGTTTATTTTGAAGAGAAGAGATGGCCTTCAATACTTGAGGCGGACACTGAAAGCTTTTAATTCATTACCCAAGATTGAAGTTAAAGAGTTAGCCTGGAAAGAACTGATCAATATTGGAAATGATCCCTACGCGAGCGTTATTGAAAGAATTATAAGGAAAGAAGGGCGATCAGGCAAATTTGAGAGGCTTAAGCCGAGAACAGGCAAGAGGGTCGAGGATGGATCAAGAATAGATCCTCATACTGGAAGGCCTTGGGCTAGAATGATCTATAAGCCAGTCAAATGCTTGAAAAGAGTGCCAATAAAGTCAATGCCACAAAATGTTTTGAGCAACATGAAGTGGTGGTACCTGGAGATTGATACTGCTGAAGCTATAATGGAGGATCAAGACGAGCAGGTAATTTTGAAGGTATACGACCCACTGCATTTGATAAACCTATCTAAGGACGACCTGAAGAAGCTTCATGATCAGCCTATCTTTTGTACAGAACCATGGAGATCTGAAGCCAGGAAGTTCCAAAAGGTAGTTAAAGTTTGTATAGATGCAGGGTTATATGCAGGTAGTAGTATCTATAGTTCTAGTACTTAAATTTGATGTAATGTAAATAATTAGAAGCTATCGTCAAGGGGGAGTCTGTTGGTACACCCTGTGTGACGATAGCAGTCTAATCGATTATGATTATGATTTAAGTAATATTCTGAATATTAACAAGTGTTTTGATATATATGTTTAATATGTGTTTGTCTGTTATTGATTGTGTGTTTGAACTTGATGTAACATATTATAAGAAGTTCAAACATAAAAGTCAAAGATTATGTCAAGCATTAGTTAAAACATAAGTTTCATCACTTAAGTGTTTAAGTGTATTGGCTAGATTCGAATAGGTTAAGGAAGGCATTCGAATCTGTGATAGATTCGAATGTATCCATAGATTCGAATATAGGTTAGATTCGAATCTGTCAGATGGACAGATTCGAATAGGGCCTTAGGCCAGATTCGAGGTTGGCCCACAACAGACTCGAATCAGGGTCTATAATTAGGGATAGACTCGAATGATTAGCAGACCTTTGGCAGAATTCGTGAGGAATTAAGCAATAGGCGATCTCGAGTTTATCAGCTAGGTGAGTCCCGTTTCGGAGAGAATTAGTACGTAGGATCGTTCGTGTGTCGTTCGTTCAGCGTCTAATAGTCTCCGTGTTTCCGTTGGTTGAGAGTTGTCCGTCTAACCGTCAACGAGGATTCCGCACTCGTTAACGGGTCCGCGTCTAGATAGATCTGTCAGTGGTAGACCTTACACAGAGTAGCATAGGAGTTCAAGTGATGGGCATAGATAAGCCTCGAAGCGTGAGGTAAAGAGTGAAAGCTCAGAATTAGGTAAGAAAATGGACCAGCTGATGAAGGGTTTCAATCAAAACCCAAACGCATCAGTTAATTGTGTCATATGCGGAAATCCAACTCATCATTAGGAAGCATGTCCCCAAGTGCAACCCACTGAGGAATATGCTAATGAAGTCTATGGATTTAGAGCCCATCGAGAGAGGGATAACCCATTTTCGGAAACCTACAATCCGGGATGGAGAAATCATCCCAATTTTCGATGGAAAAATGATCAACCAACCGATCATCATGAACCACCACGAAGAGAATATCAATATGGTTCAACTTTTGCTGCTAAAGATGAGCGATACTATAAGACAAACCAACGTGGTCAACCTCATTTTCATGTAGAAACGAATATGAGTTCTTCACAATCCTCAGAGTTCATATAGTTCATGAAGAAACAATTGGATATCAACACGAAGACCATGGAGCTGTTGAGTCGCAAAATGGTTCAGATAGTCGAGTCGCTCACGAAACGAGAAGAGGAAAACTTTTGAGTAACACTGTCCCGAACCCTTAGCATGCTCATGGCAAAGAGAAGAAACATAAAGTGAATGAGGTAAATGAAGTGTCTAAGGTGAATACCCTAAGAAGTAGTAGATAAGTAGATAACAAGATAGAGATACCCAAGGAACAAGAATTAGAACAAATACTGACACTGAAGTCATGTATGAAAAGAAAGAGGATCCGAAGAAGAAGGAGGGTTCCAAGAAAGTTACTTTTAAGGAACCAATGAAGGCAGACATTCCAACTTCCAAAGTTAGGGAGGCCGTCAGGGTCAGGACACCACAGCTCCTCCTCCTTACCCGGCTGCCTTAGAAAATCCAAAATCTTACCCTCATGGTAAAAGAGGCCCTCAACCCGAGGATTTATGGGATTTGTTCAATCAAGTCAAGATCAATGTCCCTTTGATCAAGGCTATTCAACAAGTGCCATCTTATGCCAAATTTCTAAAAGATCTTTGCACACAGAAAAGAAAGTTTAAGGTCTCGCTTCCTAAGCAGATCAATTTAACTGAGCAGTTAAGTGCAGTGATCTCTAGTTACTTGCCGCCAAAGCTAAAAGATCCTGGATCACCTCTGATTCTAGTCACAATTGGCAATGTACATATTAAAAAACCATTGCTCGGTCATGGAGCTAGTGTAAATATTCTACCGGGGAATTTGTCTGACAATCATGATTTAGGCCAGTTATAGACTACAGTCATAATCTTGCAACTGGAAAATCGGTCAACCAAATGTCCATGGGGTATCTTATTGGACGTGATGGTAAAAGTGGAAGATTTTTATTATCCAGTCGACTTCCTTGTCTTAGATACTGAGAGTTCTCTTAGAGAGAACCAGCCAGCCATTATCTTAGGAAGACCATTCTTAGCTACAATTAATGCTCAAATCAATTGTAGAATAGGAGCTGTAGATATTGCCTTTGGGAATCGCAAGTTGTGATTCAATCTATTCAATACTTCAATTGCCGCTTCAATCGACTAAGAGTGTTATATGATTGATGTGGTGGACGAATTTACGCAGCATCATAGTTCGTTAAGTAATGCTAAAGACACCACTGAGTTGTTCTTTGCTGAGCATGACACTGCTAAGATGAACACTCATGGATGCAATGAGTTGGAGGCAGTCATGGTATCCGTATTGGAATCAAAACAACCACTGTGGACCCATAAGATTGAGAGGTTGCCAACTAACTTGCCTCAATCTGCAAAACCTTCAATAGAACAACCACCTGTTCTAGAATTGAAAGCTTTGCCTGTTCATCTGAAATACGCCTTCTTAGGTCAAAATGACACTCATTCTGTCATTATTTCATCATATCTGACTGAGGCACAAGAAAGAGCCCTATTGCTATAACAGATTTAAAAGGAATCAGTCCTACCTTGTGTATGCATAAAATTATTACTAATCCAGAAGCTAAACCAGTAAGGGATGCACAAAGGAGACTGAATCCTAATTTAAGGGAGGTAGTTAAGAAAGAAGTGTTAAAATGGTTGGACGCTGGGATAATTTATCCTATATCTGATAGTACATGGGTAAGTCCACCCAAATTATGTCAAAGAAATCTGAATCACAGTTATAGACACTGAAGATGGAGGAAAAATCACTACCCGCCCTGTCACTGGATGGAGAGTATGCATAGACTATAGGAAACTAAATACTGCTACTTCCAAAGACCATTTTCCACTACCATTCATTGATCAAATTGTGGAAAAATTAGCAGATTAGAATTTCTACTGTTTCCTAGATCGCTACTTTGGATATAATCAAATCCCAATCCATCCAGAGGATCAAAATAATACCACATTTACATGTCCATATGGAACCTTTACGTACCGAAGGATTCCTTTTGGACTATATAATGCACCCGCCACATTCCAACGATGCATGATGGCTATCTTTTAAGATATGGTGGGTGGTTCTCTTAAAATATTTATGGATGTCTTTTCAATATTTGATAAGTCATTTGAAGATTGCTTAGGAAATCTAGAAAAAGTCCTAAAGAGATGCACCGAAACCAACTTAGCTATAAGTTGGGAAAAAAGCCATTTCATGGTGAAAGAAGGGGTAGTAATGGGACATATTGTGTCCAAGAAAGGTATGGAAGTGGACAAAGAAAAAGTCCAATTGATATTATCACTTCCACCCCCAACCAATGTTAAGGGAGTGAGATTGTTTTTAGGTCACGCTGGCTTTCATCGGTGGTTCATTAAGGATTTCAGTGCGATCTCAAGGCTGTTATGCAATTTCCTGGGAAAAGATGTGGAGTTTAACTTCAATGAAGCATGCACACAAACTTTTGAGAAACTTAAAGCGAAGTTAACAGAAGCACAAATCTTTGAATCTCTACATTGGTCTCAACCCTTTGAGATCATGTGTGATGCGAGTGATTATGATGTAGGTGTTGTGCTCGGCCAGAGAATAGAAAAGAAACCTGTGGTCATTTACTATGCAAGTAAGACATTTAATGAGGCACAGATGAATTACACCACTACGGGAAAAGAACTATTAGCCGTAGTGTTTGCCCTTGATAAATTCAGATCATATATTTGGGGGGCAAAAGTAATCATGTACTCAGACCATAGTGCCCCAAGGCATTTGTTAGCAAACAAGGGTGCCAAGCCTCGACTGATTCGGTAGTCCTTCTATTACAAGAATTTAATTTAGAGATAAGGGACCAGAAAGGCACCGAGAATGTTGTTGTCGATCATCTATCTAGGCTTCCAATTCTCCCATTAGACTTTACTGATCACATTCTTCCCTGATGAACAACTATTATTAATTTCCAAAATACCTTGGTTTGCGAATTTAGTTAACTATTTCGTATCAGGAAAGTTTCCAGAGCATTGGAATTCCCAATAAAGGAAATACTTTTATGCTCAGGGAAAACAATATATATGGGATGAGCCTGATCCGTTCAACATAGATACAGATCAAATCATGAGACGATGTGTCCCTGACTCAGAATATGAGGATATCCTAAGACATTGTCATGCATATGCATTTGGTGGTCATTTCAACGCCAAGAAAACCAGCCACCGAATATTGCAATGTGGGTTCTTCTGGCCCACAATATTTAAAGATGCATATGAATTTGTCAAAGGATACACGAGATGCCAACAAGTAGGTGGCATCACAAAAAGGGATGAAATGCTCATGACCCCAATACTAATTGTCGAAATATTCGATGTCTGGGGGATCGAATTTATGGGTCCCTTCCCTAAGTCATTCGGATACGAATATATCTTGGGTGCGGTAGATTATGTTTCCAAATGGGTGGAAGCAGAAGCTACGAGAACCAATGATAATAAAGTGGTATGCAAATTCATTAAGAAAAATATCTTTGCATGCCATGGAATTCCAAGGGCTATAATAGTGATGGGGAGTCACACTTTAAAAGTCAGCATTTTACAAGACTCCTTAAATATTATGGAGTCATTCATAGAATTTCCATGCCTTATCATCTATAAACTAGCGGACAAGTCGAGATTTTAAATAGAGAAATCAAGTGAATACTGGAAAAAACAGTGAGACCAGATCGGAAGGATTGGTCGCAAAAGCTAGAGGTGCTCTATGGGCATATCATACCGCATTTAAAACACCTATTGGTGTAACAACTCAACTTTTAGCCAACTTAATATCTGACCATCGAACCAATAATGTAATCTTATTATATCTGATTTTGAGATAATAATGTAATTTTATTACATTATTTATGATGTAAGTTATTTAAGTTTGAAAATATTTGCTTAAATTATATATATGATATTAATTATTAAAGATGAGTAAATTAAAAAGATATGTAAAATACAAAAGTTTAATGGGTTAAATAGCAAATTTAACCAAAGTTTATATATATAAACCTTGAAAATGATCATTTAAGATCATTAAATGCAATTTAACTCTCTCTCTACTCTCTCACTAAAAATATACGGTTCTTCACAAGAATTCAACGAAAACTCCATGAATTTGCAATCAAATTGAAGATTTAAGACAAAGAGGAGATACAAGTATCATCAAGGAACATCAATTGACAAGAATTTAAGGTAATTTTCCAAACTATTCAAAGTTTGGTTCGGTTTTATGTAAAAACCGAAACCAAAGAAATTAAATTATGAAATTATTGTTGCATGTATAAGAATTTTGTAGATCATGATAAATTTATGATAATAGATGAAACAGAAACAGAAATCTGAGGTTAGATTGTTCGAATAAGCAAGAAATTTGATTTTTTATGAAAATATATGTTTTTGACAAAAACTTGCTTATTTTGGACGATCTTGACAAATTAATGATGTTATTAATAGGGAAATTAGTATAAAAACACTCAAATAGTGATATTACATCAATATATTTCATTGCATGTTGATAAAAATGAAAGCTTGATAATTATTAATAAAATCCGTATGAAGAACACCAAGAACACCAAGAACAATTTCTGGAAAAAAATAACAAGTGTGGGATCCGAATTCGGATGACCCGAATTCGGATGATGTCCCATTTCGGACCACGAAATTCGGATGAAATCCATTTCGGTCCCATACTTCGGATAACAAATAAATATTTTGTTAAGTATTGGTCCGAACTCGGATGATCCGAGTTTGGATATTATCAATTTCGGATAAAGTACCGTTTCGGACGGAAGAAGGTCCGAATTCGGATGATCTTCGGATGGCCTATTTCGGATGATGCTAGTTCGAATGAATCATTTGGACCAACTTCGGATGTACCATTTCGGATGACCTAGAACCGAATCCGGATGATCCGAATTCGGATGGTCCGAATTCGGATGGTCCTAATCCGGATGTGGTTTTTTTTTATGATTCAAAATATAACAACAGAATTCCTTATATAAATATGAATGATCAGATTTCAGAAATGTAACTTTATAAGACTTTGAGGTTGATGCTAATATGATCAAAATATAAGATTGTGGAATCAAAGACCAACGAATGAATCTTGAGCATAAATGATGAACACTGAATATATATTATTCAGATGATATAAGAGCTAATAAATATCAGGAATGATATTAATAACAGATTGAGCAACGAGCAAAATGGCGAGCATCTGAAAGTCTGATATAAGTCAGATAGTGGTTCTATCCACTACAGATTGTGAGCAACAGAGCCAGAGCCAGAAACTAAAAGAGCACAAATAGCCAGTAACAGTGAGTTGTAGATTTCACTTTAACTGCATATTATGTGAATTGAGACTTTTGTTGCATGATTCTGAATTATTTGACATTCTGATCTCGAGCTTATTGATATACCGTCATAGTATATTTGCTATGATTTGTTGAGCTGAGTATTTCTTCTTTTAGATTCGATTCTTTGACGAGTCATTTGATTGTTAAGCTTAACTCCATCACTATTGCTCAGTGATTGGGTTAATGTTAAGATTATGATGTGCTGATTTACGTGATGAAAGCACAGAGGGTAGCTAGAGCTGAGCATTCTGATGATATCCATATAGAGCTTTTACTGGTAGCTAGCCCAGTACGTGGCTGATCCTCACTAATGATGCGTGTGTATGGATTTATCATCATCCGAGCATTCCTTAAGAATTTGTCTAAAAGTCTCAAGAGCAACAACAGTTTTATAACTGGGAGCTGAGCAAAGTCGCGCATCAAAAGAGCATAATTGGACAATGACCCTTCGAGATTGAGCTGTGCATGAGCCTAGTGCAGTGCATATAGAGCTGAGCCGTGCATGAGCCGAGTGCAGTGCATGTGCTTCCGCGTTCATAATTGCATGTTAAATGTGAAATTCTACATTCTCACTAAGCAAATAAGCTTACCCGTTGTTGCATTATTTTTCAGGTGAAGGCAAAGGATTGGCTGGACCTAGTTCATAGGTCAGAACTTTGAAAGAGCTTGAAGTGCATTAGAACCTGTTTCAACACCGGGGTATTTGGCTGATGATAGAGCTTTGGGGTTCGGGTCTAGTTTATATTATGTGATTTGATGTAATAGTCTAGATATTTGTACCTTGCTACTTAAAACTGTCTCTGATTGTAATTAACTTTATTTCCGCAACTGTTAATTTTATCTTAGTTTCCTGATTGATATTGCGTTGCTACTGGGCCTTGACTTGAGACCTTTGAGAAATCAGAGGTTCTTATAGGATGGTATCAGAGCATAGTTTGAGTGAATCATTGTATTACATGTAATACATGATCTCAAACTTGTGCAATGCTATAGTATCAATCATGACAGGATGGCTTGAACTAAGGTAGGTTTCAGAGACTAGTAGGATGGGGCATGAAAGGGTACAATGTAATAGGCTAATGATCTAAATGTTTAGTGATTTGAATTTCAGAGCTATGTCAGGAGAAGGTGGACCATCAGGTGGCATGACCCCAGAGCAAGTCCTGGAAATGATGCAACAACTAATAACCCAGAATAATGAGCAACAAAACAAGTTTATGCTAGAACAAATTGAATCAATAAAGAAAACTGAAAAGAGAAATAAACATAAAAAGAAGCAAACTGAACAGTCAAGCGAATCCGATTCTGATGATGAGCACGTCAATAAACGAGCTGTGCAGCCAAAAGGCTGTAGATTCAAAGATTTCAAAGCGAGTGGTGCCTTAACGTTTGAAGGCACAGTAGACCCAATAAAAGCGTTAGATTGGGTAAGTCATACTGAAGAGATCTTCAGTATCTCAGAATGTCTGGACAGCAATAGAGTTAAGTTTGCTACAGCGCTGTTCGTTGGAGCTGCTAGAGCCTGGTGGAAAACACAAAGGAGCATCTATGGTGAGGAAGCAATTACGACATTGGACTGGGAGCAGTTTTTGGAGATGTTCAACGCCAAATACTGTCCAACAGATAAACAAGACGAACTCGAGATGCAGTTGATGCAATTGAAACAAGGAACCAAGACCGTTGATGAATATGAGCATGAGTTCTCGAGACTTTGCGGCTACTCGTCATATCAAGTAGCAACAGAAGAGCGTAAGATAAATCGATTCAGACTGGGTCTAAATCCAACATATAGAAGACAAATGAGTAGCATAAAGTTCACGACGTATCTCAGTATAGTGGAAGCAGCAAGAATGGTGGAGCGGGAATTCACAGATTCTAGTTGTGAACCCGTTATGATGGCTGTAAGTCCTACATGACCATCTCCACCTAAGAAATAGAAATCTGGTAGATTCTTCGGTTCATCAAAGTCCAGTCAGCAGCAGTCACAAGCATCCTCTACGCCTCAGAAGACAAGAGTCTATTCCATACAGTCAGGAGCGCGATCGTGTAAACGCTGTAATAAATTTCATAGCGGACGCTGTGTAAGGTCTACCACTGACAGATCTATCTAGACGCGGACCAGTGAACGAGTGCGGAATCCTCGTTTACGGTCAGACGGACAACTCTCAACCAACGGAAACACGGAGACTATTAGACGCTGAACGAACGACACACGAACGATCCTACGTACTAATTCTCTCCGAAACGGGACTCACCTAGCTGATAAACTCGAGATCGCCTATTGCTTAATTCCTCACGAATTCTGCCAAAGGTCTCCTAATCATTCGAGTCTATCCCTAATTATAGGCCCTGATTCGAGTCTGTTGTGGGCCAACCTCGAATCTGGCCTAAGGCCTCATTCGAATCTGTCCATCTGACAGATTCGAATCTAACCTATTCGAATCTAAGGATACATTCGAATCTATCACAGATTCGAATGTCTTCCGTTACATATTCGAATCTAACCAATACACTTAAACACTTACGTGATGAAACTTATAATATTACCTTATGATTGATTTTATCTTTGAGTTTTATGTTTGAACTTCTTGTAATACGTTACATCAAGTTCAAACATACAAACACTGATAAACTTCAATCATATATAATATATATATACCAAACATATGCAAAATCACAATGTAAGACAACTTAGACTGCTATCGTCACACGGGATGTACCAACAGACTCCCCCTTGACGATAGCTTCTAATAATTCACACATTTGATTTAAGAACATGGTTTATTATTGATTCAAAATACTACCAGCATACAGACCTTTTTCTACACATACCTTGACTACATTTTCAAATTTACTCGCTTCAGCATCCATATGTGCGTCACTGGAAATCTTACAGTTATACAAGATCTGCAAGTCTTCTTTAGATAAGTTCACCAGGTGAAGCGGGTCATAGACTCTAAGAATAACCTTTTCTTCTAAGTCTTCCATAACCGCTTCCCCAGTTTCTGTGTCAGCATACCACCACTTCAGATTCTTCAGAATGTTTTGTGGCATTGGCTTGAGAGGTACCTTCCTAAGACACCTGGTTGGCTTATAATGAATCCTCATCCAAGGTCTACCAGTTAGAGGGTCGATACGTGATGGATCCTCAACTCTTTTCCCAACTCTTGGACTCAGGCGCTCAAATTTCCTCGATCTTCCCTCCTTTCTTATTATTCTTGCGATAACGTCCGCATAGGGATCATTGCCAATATTGATCAGATCTTTCCATGCTAAATCTGCAATTTCAATCTTTGGCAGGGAGTTGAACGCCTTTAAGGTTCGCCTCATGTACTGAAGCCCGTCTTTTCTCTTTATTATGAATAGCTGCAGTTCTCTGTCAAAGAACCAGCTTAAAATTCGCTCAAACAGCTTCCCCGTACCTGGCACTCTCATTGTCCTTTTAATTGCAGCTTCCTTCTCTTCAGCCCTGAACCATAGCTTTCGTTTTTCTTCATTGGTTAGCTCTCTTGCAGGTTCCTCTGTCGATGGCTGAGGATTTAAAGCAACATTCACTATATCTGCATCGACAATGTTATGTCCATCAATCATATAAGTATCTGTGATAGGATTCTGCTGCACAATTATCTCGTCAGCTTCATCATCCTCATCAGCAAGTACTTCATCATCTGATCGCCAGTCGACTATCTCCTCTGGCGCAATCTCCCCTTCTTCAAGCTCTTCATCTTCGTTATCAAAGCCTACATCCAGTGGATCATCATCAAGATCCATGAGCGCGTCAATCATCTCACTGATTTCAAAGTCTGTAGGCTCCTTAGACGAACTAGCTTCACCCCTGTGTCCTTCTCCTTGACTAGGCTCCCCCTGAATTTGAGTAACTTGAGCTGCAGGAAAATCTACAGACTCAATCTCTTTATTTGCACTCGGATCATTGCCTTCATCATCATCATCTTCTCGCTGAACTTCCTGATCTTTACAACTCGTCTCCCCCTGAGTTTGAAGATTTTTCATAAGCTGCTCTAGGAGGGACCGCATTGCTCGGATCTCAGACGATTGATCAGCAACAAATGATTTAATTTCCGTGTTCTCGTCTCTAACATTTTCAACAATCGTTGTCAGTTCGGCATTCTCCTTATCAAGATTCGAGTTATGCTGTTGGAGTTCACCGACTGCTTTTGTGAGAGATATGATTTGAACGTGCTGAAAATCAACTCGACTCTTCAGCTGCAGAAATCTTTGATTTTCATTGTATGCTTCTGGCATAGATGGAATGGACTGAAGGGGAGAAGGATTGAATGGTGGCGGAATGTAGGGTTCGTGTTGCTGAGGTGGCGGTGATGGTGAATCTGTGGTTGGTGCTTGGGTTTGGGCTTGAGAGGTTTCTGGTTGTGCTTCCGAGGTAGAAGACGACCCTTGCATAAATCTATGACGTTTTGCTCGTGGCCTCGTCACTAACGTAGCAATCTCTTCTTCTTCATAATCGGACTCCTCCAATTCCCTGGTCTCTCTCCTCCTCGAACCACCTTGATTGACAATCAATCTAGAACCATAAGTCTCAAAACAACTTCCAGTTTCGGTAGTTACCACCTCATGAACTTCATCTGATTCGGTTTCAGATTCCGAAGATGTCAATCCTGCCTCAGCCCCCTCTGGCTCATAGTCGTCAACATCACGAAATATATCATCATTATCTCCAGGCGGACTCAGCAGCTCATCCACCAATGCTGCTACAACATCTTCATCGGCATGCGGCCCTGCCTCCCAAATCTCATTAAGTGTCTGTGTTAGGTGGTCAGCTTCTCTCACAACATTTGAAGGCCCTGCTTCATGAATATCTGAGGGCTCAGCTTCATGACCAGTCGAAGTCCCTGCTTCTTCTACTTCTGGTTGTTGGTTTGATGACGGCCTGATTGCCGGGATTTGACTCGCTGCTGGTTGCTGTTGTCGTCTCGGATCACGCGGCCGCTGTGGACGTTGCTGTCGCTGTTGTTGTTGTTGTTGGGCACCAACTACTCCTGCCCAGTTGGCATCATTCGGAGCTTGAAATTCCCTGTCCAGAATTGCACCAAAAAGTGGACGTGCCTCCGGAACGGCTAACCTTCCTCGGTGTGAGGAACAGTCAGAATAGATACGCTTCTCTATAACATTGACGGTCAATGCATCATCAGATTGTGGCAGCTCAGGCAAGAAGTGCCTTATCAACAGCATCATAAACCTCGGATACAAAAGGAACTTTTCTCTCTCAGGAGCCGTGATTTGATGGATAAATTCCGAGAAAATCAGCTGCGAGAAACTAAACTTCTTATTGTATACCATCGCGATCATTGCTGATTGGATTTTTGACACTATATAATCAAAACCAGCTTTCTTAGGCGCAAAACAGATCATAAACACATGGACCAAGAAACGCCATTGGCCTATCAACCCGCTCTTCATATATGAAGATTTTGTAATGTCCAAGCTGTATCCCATTCTCAAAAAAGCTGCTTGCCTAATACTTAAAGGAAAGTCTGTAGGCCCGTCTTCTTGTTCTAGGGAACCCAACTGCAGGACTTGTCTCAAAATATCAGCGGAGAAAACCAAAGGTTGTCCGGCAATTCTAGTTCTTAACACTGTCGGGGTGACAGTGCAGTCAACCTGCAAGTGATCGTAAAATTGACGCACATAGGATATCACAATCGGAATGTTTTCATACAGCACATAACTTATCCTAGATTCCGCCAGAAAATCCAAAACTTCTCGAAATCCCTGCGCCTCAGGGATGTTATGGGCAGGATTCAGTACCATATTGTGCTTGGGAACAAAAGCACGAAGCGCCATATCTGCACAATACATAAAATTGTTAGATTTTTATTAAAAATCAATAAACTTGTTTAAATTCAAATTTGTTTTATCTTGTATTTGATTAAATACAAAATCTAACACAATTAAATTTCCACAAGTTTAATAAAATTTAAATTCAACAAAATAAATAAAGTACAGATTCGAAGTGCCCATACCCTATTCGAGTCTGATGGACAGATTCGAATATCTGGTCATCTCGAATCTATTGATAGATTCGAGAAACCCATGATCAGATTCGAATGTCCATTATCAGATTCGAAAGGCCGACATCCCTTTTTTCAACAAAAATCCAAGATTTTAACCATTTTGAACTAGGTAAATCACATACTTTAGTTCAACTAAGTTCTAATCACTGATTTATGCCTTTAATTTGATATTTTATAGGTCCTAACTTAGTTATTTATGAATAACCCTATTTTGACCAATAAAACTTCAAAATGTGATGTTTAAGTCCAAATTTGTGTATTAAACCACCAAAATCTTGTACAATCCTGTTGATTATACCTAGATATGAGATTAGAATCGAACACAAAGACTTCAAACTCGACGAAATGTCGTTTAGTAGAGATTCGATAGACTCGAGAATAGATTTGAGATCGCCAAAGACAGATTCGAGAAATCAGATTCGAGGGTAGTAAGAAATAAATGCCATCACTGTGGACCTATTTATACTACCTACCTTCGAGTCTATGCAATTTCGAGTCTACTGACAGATTCGAAGTATCTCACATTCGAGTCTGTCTTAGATTCGAAATTTCCAACACTTAGAAAAATTTCGGAAATTTTGAAATATTTTCAACTTTTACCAACTATTTTCTACTGTGTAGTGTAACCAGATAAACTATGCCAAATCTTTTACCCTAAGCTCAGATATTTCACGCATTGTATATTTTATCCAACTTTGAATGCACCCTCAGTAATTTTGACCTTTTACCTAAGTAAAAATTAAACTAAACTAAAATGAAATAAAATAAACTAAGGTAAAAATAAAATAAAATAAAGGAAAATAAAATTTTGACCAAAAATTTAATCTAGACTTAAGAAAATTTACAATCTAAGCTAAATACTTAACAACATATTTTTGATGAGTATAGTCTAAGAAAGGTTCAATCAGATAGCGATGTCCGATACTAACTTTCAGTACTTAAACTTTCACACTTAGGAATTTTTTGAATTCCTTTGATTGTTTGTCGTGACATACCCATTTAGCCGATTGTTGGTATTTTACCCTGTTAAACATTCTACATTTCGGAATATCCCTTGGCCTTTTTATTTATCAGGAAATTATCTTACGTGACTCAGACATAGACATACTTTTATGATCAAGGCACACAGACAAAAATTCTAACTTGTTGGTATTTGCAAACTTTCTTTAAAAGACAAACATCGGACACAGGTCTGTATTCTCATACAACAAAGTGTCTTAGTTCGACTTAAGGTTTAACTTTAAAGTTAGCAGATAGCGGTGACAGGTCTGTACTGACGTACAACAAAGCGACATGTCTGCTAACCCGAATCTAAACAGAGACAACAGGTCTGTACTTACGTACAACAGAGTTGCATGTTTTCGACTCTCAGTTTTATATGATATTTCTATTCTTTCCATTTTCAGATGTATTTGATGTTGCCATACATCCCCAGAAAATTTGCATACCTCATTTAGACTCAATGTTTGTATGTCTTGTACATAAAAATTAAGACCGATTGGTCGTACATCTAAGTTAGTGACACGCTTGATTTTTTCTAGAATATTTTATTAGCCTTGTGATTCCCTATATGTATTATGCCTACCAACACATCGAACTAAATAAAGTATAACACTTAGGATTTAGTTGCATTATGTGTGAAAGCCTAAACACTTAGAGTCTGTAACGACGGTGCTAATTTTCGTCACTTTGTACCTATGTATCTAAGACTTAACTCCTTTTCTGATATTCTCTTTTTTTTTTTGTATTTTTGTAATTTTCTCTCCCTTTTTTTCTTTTGTTTTTCATAGCAAAAAGCTGTAAACTAAGCTAACCTAATAACTTACTAAAAATAGAAACTTACTAATAATAGAAACTTTCCTAAATTAGAAACTTTCCTAAATTAGCAGCCTACTGTAAAAAAGAAAGAAATATAACAACTATAAAAGAAAATAAAATACTACTAAGGTCAATTTACTCTGGGTTGCGCATTCCATTAAGTTGAATTAAATACTCAAATCGTGACTTATCAAATGCTTTGGTAAATAAATCAGCATTATTATCTTCAGTTGCCACCTTTACCAGTTTGATTAAGTTCTTTTCAGCACAATCACGAATAAAATGATGTCTTATGTCTATGTGCTTTGTTTTACTGTGTTTAACTGGATTATTTGTTATCGCAATTGTAGATTGATTGTCTATCCTAATTGGAGTTTGAGTATAAGCCAAACCGTAATCCCGCAATTGTTGTTGTATCCACAAAACCTGTGAACAGCAACTACCAGCAGCAACATACTCGGCCTCGCACGTTGACACGGCTACCGAAGTTTGTTTCTTGCATTGCCAGGATACCAGTCTCCCTCCGAGGAACTGACAACCTCCAGTCGTTGATTTGCGCGTCAAGCTGCATCCTCCGTAGTCAGAATCTGTGAATGCTTCCAACTCTAGATCTCCCTCCGCGTGATACCAAAGTCCCAGCTTCGGTTTCGACTTGAGGTATCGTAGAATCCGCTTCACAGCTTTCATATGCATCTCCTTCGGATTAGCTTGAAACCTAGCACAGATACACACAGCAAACATAATATCAGGTCTTGAAGCAGTTAAATACATAAGTGACCCAATCATGGCCCGATATAAAGTCGGATCCACATCGGTATCACCATCAGTACCCGGCCCGAGATTGTGATTCACTTGAATCGCGTGCTGAAATGGGCAGTCAACTTTGTTCCTTCCATCCCAAACCGTTCCAATATGTCATAGACATACTTGGTCTGATGGATAAACATGCCTTCCTTCTTCTGGTCAACTTGTAACCCCAAAAAGAAATTCCACTCCCCCATAGCACTCATCTCGAACTTAGACTTCATAACCTTCTCGAAATCTTTGCACATCTGTTCGTCTGATGATCCAAAAATGATATCATCTACGTACACTTGTACCAAGATAAAATGATCTCCCTTTCTCTTCACAAATAGAGTACTATCTATCCTACCCCTCTCAAAGCCATTTTCTAAAAGATGGTTGGATAGAGTCTCATACCATGCCCTAGGTGCCTGATGTAATCCGTAAAGAGCCTTATCTAATCGATATACTCTATCAGGATATTTAGGATCTGTAAACCCGGGCGGTTGTTCTACATACACCAACTCCTTCACTTTCCCATACAGGAAAGCACTCTTAACATCCAGTTGATATACCTTAAATCCTTTGAAGGAGGCAAAAGCTAAAAACAACCTAATTGCTTCTAACCTTGCTACTGGTGCAAACACTTCGTTGTAATCGATTCCCTCCTCTTGGTTGAAACCCTTTACAACTAATCTTGCCTTGTTGCGCGTGACTATACCCCGATCGTCTCTCTTGCACTTAAAAACCCATTTGGTTCCTATAGCAATCTCCCCTCGAGGTAACGGAACTAACTCCCACACTTCTAGTTTCCTAAATTGTGAAAGTTCTTCCTGCATCGCTTCAACCCAGGAGTTGTCCTTAAGTGCCATTTGCACATTTTTGGGCTCTACTTGCGATATGAAACACGAATATAGACATGTGTGATATGCCTCGGAGTCGTTTATCATCGACAACAACACGGTGTTGTTATTTACATTACTCCGAGTCCTCACACCCTCGTTAGGATTTCCTATGATGCTTTCTATTGGATGGTTCTTGTTAATCCTAGAGGTCTCTATTTCATCAACCCTTAGATTATCTCCTAAGTTGGATCCTATTTCACCTAAAGGGGGAACAGGCTCAGCTTCCATATTTTCTTCCTCACGGACGTTTTCCTCAGAGGCAGAACTTGATGCTTGAGTCTGATTCTCAGTATTAGGTTCTTCTGGATTCGCAACTTCTGGAGACCCATCTACAGTCGCAGTAGGCTCGGACGTAGATTCGAACGTGGTCCTTGGAAAAATATGGCCATCGTCATTTAGGTGCAACGTCGCCATGGCTTTATCGATTGTACCTGCAGTATCATCCAAAGGAATGTTAAATGACTCAAATAACTTATCATAGTCAAATATCCATTCCGGACCAGTTTGGGGTTTATGTGTATAACTTGTGACTTCAATATTATACACAATCTCCACAGTACCACTCTTTTTGTTAAAAACCCGTTTGTTTGGTGAGTTTGGCACATAACCTAGGAAGTATCCTTCGTCAGCCTTTTCACCAAACTTCGGTTGATGTTTTGTCCTTAAAAGTGTACATGGTACTCCAAACGGTTCGAATCCAGTTAAGTTATGTGGCCTTTTATTCAAAATTTCATAACATGTTTTGTTCAATGATTTGACTGTAAGGACTCTATTTAAAATGTGGCACGCGGTATTCACTGCCTCCCCCCAAAACATGGTAGGAAGCTTTGAATCCGAAAGCATAGTCCTTGCAGCCTCAATCAATGTTCTGTTTTTACGTTCGGCCACCCCATTCTGTTGTGGTTCATATGGTGCACTGAATTGATGCACGATGCCCTTTGATAGGCAATATACACCAATTACAGAGTTTTTAAATTCTGTCCCATTATCACTACGAATACTTTTAACCCTAGTTCCGTAGGAATTCTCCACTTGGTCTAAGAACCCGATGAGCTTCGCAGCCGTCTCGTCCTTTGTACCTAAAAAGAAAACCCAAGAAAAACGTGAGTAATCGTCGGTGATAACTAAGCAGTACCAACTACCTCCAATACTCCTTTTGTTGATTGGGCCGAAAAGGTCCATATGCAACAAATCGAATGTCGAGGTTATGGAATTCAGCTTCTTGGACTTGTGTGTCTTTTTATGTTGCTTGCCCTTCATGCACGGTAGACACTTGTCTTCAAATTGAAAGCTCTTCAAAGGCACACCTTGCACCAAACCATTCTTCGTTATGTAGTTCATTTTCCTTAGGTGCAAGTGAGCCATGCGTCTGTGCCACAAAACCGATTCCGTCTCCGAAGCTTTTGATAGTAAGCAGATCGGACCCATCGAATTATCTGGCTTGTTCATGTCGAGCATGTACAAGTCATTCTTCCTTGGAGCCCGCATCAATATCCAATCTTCAGGTATCTTGAATCCCGGCTTGAGCACTAACGCCTCAGTGTCAGTAAATAACACCGAGTTCTTCTTATCACAAATTTGAGATACACTAATGAGATTATGAACCAGTTTATCAACGTGATAAACTTGATCCAATGTAATCGTCCCATTAGTGACTTCTCCAGTTCCAGTGATATTTCCTCCTTTGTTGCCCGCGAATGATACAAATCCCCTATTACCCCCCTTGAAGTCTGTGAGAAGACTTCTTTCCCCCGTCATGTGCCTGGAGCAACCACTGTCGACGAACCACTTGTTGTTTGGACCGGTAGTTATCTCCTGCACATGAAAGAAAATAGGTTAGATATCACGGGGAACCCAAGCCATGACTGACTTGGTAATACCATTCTCGTCCACATACTTGAACTCTTTCAAATACCCATCTCGCCTTTCAGGTGACTTGGGCCTTTGAACTGAATTCTGTTGTGGTGCCGAGTGATGTAGATTCACTCTTTGCCTTTGAGTAGGCATCTGTTGTGGTGCTCTAGAATAAGTCTTATTATAATGCATTTCAGACTGAGATCCCTGAGCTTTTACCGGAACATATTGTCTAACAGGAGTATGTGACCTAACTGGAGTGTGTGACCTGCTAGGTGTGGTGCTCCTATAGACTTGTTGAGGTGCTGACCTAGATTGATTAAAGACACGATTTGGTGAATTTGTCCTAACCACTTCTTTTGGTCCAACCTTAACCGGTGTTTGTTTCACAACAGGTTTTGGTGCGGCCTGCACAGTTTTCTCGGTACTCTGAGAACTACTAGTGCTCGCCACTCTTGGTGAGGGCTTAACAGGTGTTGGATTCACTGTCTTAGATGTAACATCAGCTTTCCTATTAGGACAGTGAGAAGCAACGTGCCCTTTCTCGTGACATCTAAAGCAAGACATCTTATCCATGGACCTTTTGGTTGGTCCCTTAGATCTAGGTGTCTCATTAGTGTCTAATGCCTTTGGTACATCTTCAGTGTCTGTCTCTTCGACCTGGTCAGCCCATGAAATTTTCTGTTTTCCTGCAGGTGTTTCACTGGAGGAAGACACAAATTTCACTTGCTTGACCTTGACGGTTGAGTCAGTCACCTTAGGTGTATTTTCTACTTTAGGCTCAAGTGTAGGTTCAGGCAGGTCCTCTAAAACTACTGACTTGTCAGTTTTCTCCTGAGGCTGAGGCACATAGTTATCATTGAAAGGTGGAGGAATTTCGTGAAAACCTAGACCTACAGGCTTCTTAGACTGTCTTTGGGCATCTAAGACTTTCCCTAGGTTTAGGCTCGAATTCCTAAACTTTTCTAGCTTGCTATTTGCCTCTGCTACCTTAACCTTGGTCTCGGCTAGCTCTATGTCCTTGTCTTTCAGACTTTTAGTCAAGGCTTCTACGTGCTCATACATAAGTTCTATCCTAACACACTGCTCACTCAGTTTGTCTTTTAGAACGATTACATCTTGAGCATCAGCCTTAAGTTTTTCCTTTAAATCCTGCTTTATATAATTTAGGCTAGCATTTTCTATTTTTAAGTTTTCATTTTGAGCAGCTATGGTCTTATGTGAGTCTAAGACTAGATTTAACCTATCGTTAGAAGTAACACATAAGGCACATAAATCACGAAATAGAGAATTAGAAAGACTAACCTTGGAGTTATCAGATTCCACGTTGGCCATCTGAGCAGCAAACTCCAGCACGGTCTGATCATTCGCTTTCTCTACCCACATCGGACTGCTGTCCCTTGTGGTCTGCTCATCCTCATCACAACCATTCTCCGTAACTTCAGCCATAAAAGCTCTAGCATTGGACTCCGGATGTGAACTCCAGTCATAAGAACCATCTAGCTGTCTGTCAGAAGTGACATTGGATATCAGACCCGCTAGATTGGCTTGACCAGATGAAGAACTCGGAAGATATCTCTGTTGGGACTGATTTTGGTACTGTCCTTGATGCTGACTCTGTCCCTGGTATGACTCTACCTTCGGTCTTTGACACTCCCTCGCGAAATGTCCCAATCCCTGACAGTTGTAGCATTTGACCTTGGACTTATCAAATCCTATCCCCTTGTTATTCATCTGGAGATTCCTCCCAGTTCTCTTTATGAATCTCTTAACCCGTTGGGTTACCATGGCCAGTTGCCATTTAAGATCCATTTCCTCTAAGTCATCAGGGTCGACCTGATCGTAATCTTCATCCCAAAGAGCCGGATCATTGATCTTCCCTTGAACGCAATTTCCATATGCGGCCACAAACGAAGCAAGCAGATTCAGATGTTCTTCCGCCGACTTTGCGCTCATTGGCATCTTTGAATAGTTCTGACTTGTAGATGCCTGATTGACTTGAGGTTGCGGTTCTTCCGATCTTCCTAACCCTAAGAACGCGCGATTCAGTGAGTCTTCGGACTCGGGTGGCGATGACGTTTCTCCGGTGAAAAACGCTGTAGCACTCTTCTGATCAGCTGTCACTGATGATTTTGATGTCTTTCCAAAATACATCGCCGGATTTTGGACTTGCTCGTAATCAGTCTCAGCCTTTATCATTTCGAAGTGATATGCCCTCAACGTTCCCACGATATCATCCAGCGTTTGAGCATAGTATTTATCTTCATTCAGCTTAATCATAGCCACGTACATAGCCCATTTGGCTGGTAGGGCATCAAGAAGCTTATTGTTCTTGTCACTGTCCGAGTACTCAATGCCATGACTTTCAAGCTCTGTTATCAGATGATAAAATCGTGTGATAATATCATCCAACTGTTCATCCTTAAGAGCCTTGAAGATTGCAAACTGTTGGGTTAACAGCTCAGTACGCTTTCTACGTACCCGTGGATTACCCTCACACCGTTTCTGAAGAGACTCCCAAAGCTCTTTCGACGTCCTCTGAGTCCGAAATGTGTGCAAGATATCTTGAGGTAACGCCATTCGGATAATAGAGAAAGCTTTGTTTTCGGCTTCAAATAGTTTCTTGTCATCTTCTTTCATCATTTGATATGACAGAAACTTTTGACGGCCTTCTACCTCAGATACTGGTGGAATGTACCCTTCATCAATGCACACCCACATGCGCATGTCGTTGAATCGTACAAAATCCGTGAATCTATCCTTCCACCAGTAGTAATCCTCAACTTTCATCAGCTTAGGTGGTGCATTGGCCTTCCCAACTTCGTGATCCATTTCAAGGAATTTCTGAAGGTTCGACATTTTTTCTGAAAGAATTTGAATTTGAACTTAATTAATTTAATTAGAAACTGATTTAAACTAACTTATTCGAATCTAGATAGATTCGAAACTAATTAATGTTTAATCTTTTGAAATTAAATTCGATTAAGTCTTAAAGTTCAAGTAGATTCGAAATAATGTCAGATTCGAACAATCCCACAGATTCGAAGATAGGTCAGATTCGAAGGACTCTTAAACTCGAAGACCCTTAGAATCGAAGGCACAACAGAATCGAAATTCAGCAGAATCGAAGCACAGAATCGAAACAGTAGCAAACTCGAAACAAACTCGAAAAAATATAGAATCGAGATCCAATTCGAATGTATGAACAGATTCGAAACACCACAGACTCGAAACTGACTGAAATTGACTCGAAAGGAGCGTATTTTGGTTAGACTCGAAAAATAAAGTAAAACCCTAATTACCCCTATACATTCGAGCGCCGCAAACTCGAAAAACGGCTAACACTTTGATTTTTTGACGTTTTATGGATTAAATCACTAATTTTCAAATGAAAAACAATGATTTCGACCAAAAACGTGAAAAACGACAAAATGTTTCCCGAATATGAATTTGCTATGCTCAAAAACACGTTTTTGAGAGAAAAACC